>JAFJYG010000409.1:0-45525 GCA_017366145.1 Cadophora sp. M221
GTTGGGGTTTGAGTGTATTGCGGTTTAGAGGAAATGCTGTGGCGTTGTGTATAGGTAGTTAAATTTTATTTGATTTCTTAGTTTTAGTTGTAAATGGGCTTGCAAGTACGCCACTGAAGTTCATTTAAGTCAACGAAAAGAACGGAATGTAGCGGCTCAAGAGTCAACAAACGGTATTGAGAATATGATTGATCCAGACCAAGATCATCCAACATCTTGATCATGAGGCATGGCAGAGAAGAAAAGTTCAAGAATGACCATGACACACAGAGAGATAGAGGGAGAGGTAGAGAAGTGGAACAAAAAAAATATCCAAAATGGATAGACGAGGATAAACGTAGAATCCGGGGTGTGTGCAGTAGCTTGTTGAAACTAGCTGGGTAGGTAGGTAGGTAGGTAGGTAGGTAGGCCTGGGTCTGGTCTGGAGTGGGAGTGGATTGGAACTACTGTACTCTAGTTTAATAGTGTGTCCCCAGTTTTTGATATTTGGGTTTCTTGGTTTTTGGTTTTTTGATGATGAGGTGGGATGGGATGGGGTTGTGGGATTGAAGCTAGGTAGCCAGGAGCTAGGAGCTAGTTGTGCTACACTGTGCTGTGTTGGAAAGGTCGGTACGAACCGAGTGTACCCTAATGTACCTCTACACCGTACCGAGATATGAGGGGTCTATATGGTGATAGGTGCCTAGATCTGGGTCCGGTGTCTCGATTTGGAGATACTGGTGCAGCATCATTGCATGTGAGAGGCGGTATGTCACCGTTTGTATGTGTGTGGTTTTGTTTGTTTGTGTGGTTGTGCATTGAGGCTAGACTTTGTGATGGACCTGTGGCTGGAGGTACGTAAGGTAGGGTTTGTAGGGCTAAAGTGCCGATGCTGCGATGGAGGGCTAGGTCTGGCAGATAGGGTTGATTTGCAGTTAGGGTTGTAACGTGTGCTGGATGGTAGGCCGGTTAGGTATGGAAGGTGCTAATGGAAGGTCGAAGGATGCTTCTGGGGAGGGTTGAGGTGGGATGTGGATGTTGCATTTCGCGGGGATAATTAGGTTGAGTAGAGCTGGTAAGGTAGGTAGGTACGAGAAGCTGGATGGATGGATAGACGGATGTATGCATTCAAGCTTAAAGTTGAGATATGCAGGTGTTTGACCAGCGATGCTGTGCTCGATGCGGGACCTAGGCCGGTACTCAGCTGCACTGTTACTTCGGCTAGACGTTAGACGACGTGCATCCAGCGTCTCCTTGTCATTACCCTCCCAGCTTTTGTTCACTACTAGGTTGGGGTAACTGACAAGCTCTTCTTAGCCGGCACTGATCTCCACGGCTAGCACTCAGGACTGGAAATCGATACAACATCTTGCGAGAAAGCCGAGAAAAATTCTCTTCTGCACTCCACCTCCTAGGCTTGTTTCTCCGCATCCATTGGAATGGGAGTTTGGCACCAGATGATTACCTGCAGCTGTCCATTCGACACACCAATGCGATGCCTAGATTGGGTATTTGCCTTTCTGAGCCGACATCTTGTCGGACTGTGTTTTCATGGTCATCCTCGCGTAGACGGTTCTAGGTCACACAAAGTACAGACATGCAATCAAGGGTCGTGAGAAAATCATGCATGACTGACGCTACCGGCTCTCAGAACCGAACACAGCATATTTCTCTCACATTTGCCCTTGTTTTCCTCTACTTACTCACTCCACCTTCACCGCAAGATAATAGCACTTGTACTATTACAGTGAATTCAAGCGAAGGGGGGCTTCGATCTGCAGGCCCCACCTCATCATTCATGCAAAGAGGCCGTCACCGGATCATCTCTATCCCGCTCTGGAGTAAGAAATGCACAGTCTGTTCGCTGGACTTGACTATCATTCGGCTTTGGGGGCCAGGGGCCCGACCCGCCCTCTCCTTCATAGCGCGAACGTTTTGGCGAGAGGTGGGCGTCACTGGACGGCTTGTCAATCTATCTGCCTGCAGGGGGCTGCGCTGTCCTGCAGCAGGACTATGCATGCATGCAATGACTAGACCTCTCTGTGGAACGCCCGCCAAGCCGTAGATACACCTTCTTTACCGGCCACGGCCGAAATCTGGGGAAGGAAAAGGAAAAACTATTTAGGCGGCTTAAGCGGGAATTGTGTCCTCTCCCCCTTCTTTTCAGTGGGTGATATGCTGGGTCGGGTAGATGCGGGGAGGCTATGTACACTTGTACCTATCGTGAGGAGTAAGATGGCGATCGAGAGCTTCTCGGATCGGAGAAAATGACCAAGAGAGGGCGTTGCGAGATGAAGATGTGCGGACAATTTGGAAGACGGGCCGAGAGTTGCGAGAGGAGCGGGAATTGGCTTGTGCACTTGCACTTCATGCTGAGTCGCTGACAGACATAAACCATTACGACGAGCTGGTGATAGGATTCGTGACTCCCCCGGGGCGAAAAGAAAATAGAAGTCTGGTAGCGATTGTGATTGTTGCGGGAAGAGATATGAGAGGAATGGAGAGGCTTCGCAAGGAGGCGGGGGACAAATACAGGGGTCATGGTCTAGCTCACCTGGACTGACACGTGCCGTCGACCAACCACCAATTGAAAACGCCTGAGATATTGAAGTATTGGAAAGAATGATGGGGCTCTGTTCCTTGTCAAAACCCCGTCAAAAACGGTAAGAATATAGTAGTTGTGGCGGGACTTCATAACATGACTTGCCGCCAGGACGCACTTCTGAACAGCTGTTGGCCCGTGGGAGAAGCGAAGAGCGGGGTTGCAAACGACGTGCGAGATGCGAGATCATGTATCTCATGTGAATTTTCTTTTATAAAGTGCTTTTGTGGACCTGTTGCCATTTCTGTTCGTTCAGATGACCCTCATGTCAAGTGCTTCCAAGGCTCGCTCCAGGTACTCCCAATATAAGGCGAGGGCGAGGCCCTTGATCGTGATGCCATCAGATCCAGCCAACGCCTTCAAATGCACAGTTTTATCGTTTTTCACTATCGTTTCCCTCGTGATTCGTCATTTTCGTATCAATGGTCATATTCTTAGCACCTGGGCTCGGCTCGAGATGCCATCGAAAATGCAGAGGTTATCGATGGGGATGTATTGCTTAGTGATGATCTTAATCACCTCCTGAGCTACCATGCCGCCGGTCAGTGCTGAGATGTTGTGTAGTTCAGCACCCTTGGCCCGAGCTACTTCTTCGGTGATTTGGACCAGGCGTGGGTTTGATGATGCACCAGGAATGGTCTTATCAATGGTGGCGAGAATGTCGGACGAGCTCAAAGATGGGACATGGGAGGTTGCGTCTAGGGATAGATAGATTGGCAAGAGAGACAGCGGTGTCATGAACATAGCAGCATCTTCGTCACTCTTCAACTCTTTGCCTAGTGCTCTATTAGCATAGAAATGAATACAGAAAGCAGCTACTTACTGGCAAAATCTGGGTCCAGGGGCTTCTTCAGGTCACTCCCATGAATGAGCTTGATAAAAGCAGCGTTCTTGCAGAAGCTCTCGACCTCAGCTACATCAATGTCTTTGCCACCTGGATGAGCCCGGACAGTCTCGAGTACCTTAGCAACGTCCTGTCGAGCTTTGCTTTTGTAAATGTTCTGTAATCGGACATATACCGTGGATTGGGCCTTCATATCGGGTACTGAACCTGGCAGTGGTAGTTGGTTGTGTTTCTGGTGGAATTGTTTGATAGCATCGGCAATGATCCAGAAACTGGAGTTCGACTCAAGCTAAGTTCAGTTAGCTGAGACAGGTCGAATGTAGCGCATAACGTACCTCGTTTGGCTTATAGTCGAATACTTCCCTAACAGCACTTGATAGAATTGGGGCAGAAACGGTCTTCAAAACTGCTGCAACCGCCTCCTCAAAGTTCTCTTCACCTCCTTCAGCGTTATCAGTTCGAGTGGCGCCTGAAACCAGTTTTCTGAAAGCAGTTTTGTCCTTGTAGGTTGATGGAAGTGATCCACGTTCCTCCTCCCACTTAGTCAAGAAGTGTAATATCAATGCAATCCATGGTATATGACCGTGCTCATGCCCACTTTGGTCATCAATATTCTTTGTCAGATCTGCTGCAAACTTCGAAAGCTCCTCCCATGGTGTGAGAAGTCGCAAGTCTGTAGTAGCGGTAGAGTCGGGGTGCGTATCGACGATTGGGAAGCTACCAGGCAGGAATGTTCGGAAGTATGAATAGAAGCCCGCAGAGTGGATGGCTATCAAAGGTACCTTATGTTCCAAGGCATAGGATTGGGCGGTTTTGAGGGCTTCGGGTTCGATTGGGTGTGAGTAGAGGATTATGGTGTATTTTTGTTGAACATCAAACGAATCTTCGCCCTGGATGGCACAATTAGTTTTCGGGGCCACATGCATTAAAGTTTAGAGGGTAATTGCCTTCTTCGGCTGGAACCATTCTCCTATGACATCTGGGTTGAGCTCCAGGAGGAGCCTCAAACAGGTTTCGGCCCTTGACTTGCCCAAGCTTCCTTCATCCAGGAAGAAATTGACCCCGAGATCAGCTTCCTCTACGTTGGCGGCATCCGCAATGGTGAATTTTCCAATACCTCGAATATGGTTAGTTGAAGCATTTAAACAACAAGCTTCAAGGCTTACCTGGGAGAACGAGATTCTTCAATGTCTCTACTCCAACTGTGCCACAACCTGAATTGAGCAAGAGAAGGTGGGCATCTTCAAGAGCCTGCTGTCCGCTTGCTGCCCAGAGCCGCAACTGTCTGTCATATTTCTTTTCCTTGTCTGTAGGGCCCTGGGGGATTTGAGGGAGCACATCCGTGGTTGTCATTTTGGATGGTGAAATGAGTGTTGATTTGGATGGGGAGAAGAGATAAGTGAAAATTTGGTCTGTCGTAGACTGAGGTCAGACGTTATCTTGTGCCCTAGTACTTAACGTATGGGAAGAATGGAAGACTTTCAGAAACCCAACAGCTTGGTTTGTTTGTTCACTGAAGTTGTCAGCCTGATCCGATAGATCAAGCTTATCTTCACTTATCTCCTCGTGACCATAACGCTAACTGTCCTGGGTTAATGAAAGCTGTCATGCTGAATCATCAGCGCCAAGAGACAACCCCTCCTCTCAACCAAGCAGAAGTCAACAAACCCCCCACCAGTTCTAGCCCACCACCTTCTTTCCTTCTTACCTACCTACTCCCTCCCTGTCGTAAATTTCATGGAATCTTCCTTTTCCCGCATAGTACTTCGCGGAACACACCATAAAGCTCATACGAGTCCTGTCACAGCATTCTGGCAAACGTTTCCAGTGCCAAACTCTTTCAGATCTGCCCAGTTTTTGGCACGCCATTATTCCTCAAGAAGTCACCAGAGCCTTCCCGTTATCGGTGCAAATTACTTATTCTCAGCCTTTCCGCCAATTCCGAAGAAGCCACAGTCTCCGCGGAGACCATATTCCTATTCTCTAAGCTGTTGTCACTCCAGCAAAGGATATCTACCCAGCAGCTTTATTTCATCGCAAACCCATATCACTCGAAATAGTCATACAATGGCAGCCGTTGCTCCCGCAGTTGACAATGCTTCTCCCCCGAGCCACGAGACAAAACCTCTTAGTGGAGTTGAAGCTTCAAAGCGTCTGGCGGCGTACAGAGCAGTTGAGGACCATTTCGATCCCTCATACAGTTACATTGGAATCGGATCTGGCAGCACGGTGGTCTATGTCGTGGAAGCAATTGCTGCGAAAGGACGGGATGTCACCTCCCGAATGACATTCGTGCCAACTGGCGAGCAAAGCAAGCAGTTGATAATCGAAGCAGGCCTTCCACTGGGAAGTATAGACGCGCTACCCCCCGTTGAAGTTGCAGAGACTGAGATGGGTCGGGTTTCAGCTCTACACGTCGCCACAGGACTTCAAGACCTTGGATTGAGAGGGAAACGGCAAAGCATCGATGTGGCATTCGACGGAGCTGATGAGATTGACGAGGAACTCAATTGCATAAAGGGTGGTGGAGCATGTCTGTTCCAGGAGAAGCTGGTTGCAACCGCCGCCAAGAAGTTCGTTTGTGTAGCTGGTCAGTGGGTTTCCCCTTGGATAATTTGGGATTCTAATAAAGTGGCAGATTACCGAAAACTTTCACCTCGACTACTCACTGCCTGGAAGGCAATTCCAATCGAAATTTCACCCATGGCTGCGCCAACTATAAAGAGAATCCTGATTACTCTTGGTTCCCCAGATCCTAAGATAAGACAAGGAGGAAGCTCAAAAGCTGGCCCTGTGGTGACGGACAATGGCATGTGGATTATGGATGCTCCATTTCCCAAGTTGCTTCTGCACTCTGATCTAAAACCACATGATCACGGTGATGGCGAACATGGCACGTGGGAAGTTCACAATCTTGGGCGCAGGTTGAAGAGAATAGTGGGAGTCTTGGAGGTTGGGTTGTTCCACGGCAGAAATGGTATCCAAGTTGCCAGTGCTGGTGAGGAAGGTGGTGGACAGAAGCCAATTGCGGCATACTTTGGGATGGAAGATGGGTCAGTGGAAGTGAGAGAAGCGAAGGAGATTCATGGCGTGAAGTCACGACCGTGAAGAATTTCTTGCGGCCTTAGGAAGAGACATGTGGTACAAACACAGCACGGAAAACCGCTGCTTCATCAACGACTTGAGACGATCATGAGCATGGAGACATGAGATATGAAAGCTGGCATTTTATTTCCTTTCATTCCGGTCCACAGATTGCGTCTCTCTGCACTCTATCATTCGCAGCCACTTCGATCGAGTGCGTCTGAAAATGACACGGTCGGAATGGATGTATCCCTAAGATTCTGTCTATGCCACCAGTCCAGTTATTGCAGTACACCCGTCACCCTTTCAACTTCTCCTCGCTTTCTTTGATCTTCTTATCTGCCTTCGCTATGTGGTCTTGAATTGCGTCTTCCGATCCTTCGCCGATTGCGGTTATCTCATGCGTCTCAACTTGATGGAGGTAATGGTGGGTGGGTGAGAAATGTGGTAGGTTTTTCACATCGAGCGATTTCGTCCCAGTGTCCGGTTGACTAGTTCGACTGTTCGAGGTCAAGTCAGCGCTTCCTCAAATGATCAGCATGACCTCACACTTACCCTGATTCCGATCCATTCTTGGCTTTATCAGACATTTGTACGATTTCGAGCGTTTGATCGAAAACCCGTGGTATATCCTGGATTGCTTTGTGTCGGACTTTGTAGTTTATAAGGCCCAGTGGCTTCCATGACTGTTCTTCATTTCATGTCTAGGGCTTCTTTGACCGCTTCTTTGCACTTTGCGAATCATCGACGAGGTTGCAATTCCAATCTTCTCGTATCTACTTCTTGCCCATTCACACATCCTCAACGCAGGGCGGCTGCTGCTCAACCATCTGCAATACAACGTGGAGCCATTGCGGTGAAGTATTCCTCCTCCAGAATTGTTGGAATCTCCCTCCCTTTCAGACGCAAATATTCGGACAACCTATCGCAATGCCTTCCTGGACATACAATGCAATATTTCTTCGGCGGGTTCTGGCCAATGCACGGCCTCACCACGGTCTCGGAACCTCTGCCAATGAGCCAGTGCTGCCCAACGTCCATCAGGCTCACCAATCGGACATTTCAGTACTTGATTGAACCTATCAATTGACTTTCGACACAGAAATATGAGGCGTCAAAGTGCATAAGTGCATAGATCCAACGGCTGCCTGTGATCATCGACATCGGACCGTCCGCGAGTTTTGCGGCTCGTTTGAATACCGCTTTTTGCCAACACGTGTTCATCACAACTTATCAACGCCAAAAGGACGAATCAAAGCTTAAAAATGATCACCCCAATATGCTGTACCCCGAAGCTAACGTGGTGACGAGGACCCTTCTTGCTGAAGAATTGTACTCCCCCAGAATGCACCGCGGAGAAATCAACATTCTGTCTCAAATGACCATATGTGAGGACAACGACAGGTCAGCTCCCCCGCAGATCGGTAATCGCAATACTTCTGTCTCCTTCGAATATCTGGCTTGTTCATGCCTCGATGATGCGCTGGCGAATGCAGGTCACAACACCGGATTTCGTCCCAGATAAGTGGCACGCAGATCATGCAGTCGATGGTGGCTTCCGATGTACGGAACGACGAGCCAATTATGAGAATTAATCTCGCTAGACCTCTCTTTTTTATCTTCATGGATGTCTTCCTTTGGGCTGGGTACATTTCTGCAGATCTCATGGCGCTTTTGGCTGTCCTGGGTGGATTGTTGGTTTCGAGGTTCTCGAGGTTTCGACCGCCACATATTACTTTTTTCGGTATGGTTAGCCGACGCTGGGGAATTATTTGGTCTACTCTTTTCTTTTTCTTCCTTTCGGATTTCGTATTATAGCATAAAGTTGGAACGGGCATCAAGTGGCGCGCCTCCATATATGTCCAACCTCGATTTTCGCCATCCATGGCTTGCTTGCTTAGCACATGTCGGTCTTGGAATCTCTATCTGTGTATATTCCGCCGCGAAGACGGAGATTTTAGAGATCTGAGGACTACAAAAGACAATAGAGTTTCAAATGTAGTGTCAGTTTTTTAACGAACAATTCATCTTTAATTTTTATTTTTATCACACACCTTCAGCCCCACAGTGACGTGACCACTGCAAAGGAAGTCCTCGAAATATAACGCCTCACTACGAGCACAAAATCAGTGTAACGAAAAGAGACGTTCGTATTGCTCCTCTTTCATGAGGTTCTTCCTGGTGTCTCCACATACGATCAAAGTAGGACTCCAGTACAACAAAGCCTCACAATCCAACACCCCCCCTATCAGAAAATCACCAAATAAGCGAAGCATCCCCCTGAATCTTCAGCGTCCGTGCCTGCCCGCTGTCACAACCCCCACTACATCTCGCTTGCCCTTAAACAAACCCCTCATCACCACCATCATCGCTTACCGGTACCTCACCAAGGAATTTCAACGAGCCGACCCACCCGCTGGAGAATTCTCAGCCTCATCCTGTCATCTCCCCATACATTTCCCTTTCTACCCTTCTCTAGCCTTCCCTTCGCCTGTTAGAACGATGTGCAGTGACGCTGTCTCAGATCTTCCCTTCCTTAGAACTAGGATGCTGAGAGAGCTGAGAGCCAATGGATACTTTGACGGGGTGGTTCGCCAATTTGAGGCAACTGATCTAATCCTCTTTGGTACGTACTCGGTGTGCTTGTGTGTGTGTGTATTTTAGGATGTGGAGAACCGGGGAACGGAGGGAGAGAAGCGGTGTGGATTTTTTTATGGTTTGGAAGTTGAGAGTTGAGGAAGTGAGTGAGTGATTGGGTGGTTAGGTGAGCGAGAGGTGAGAGGTGAGAGAGTTCTGGATTTAAGGGAGTTCTACTAGTATTCACATCGTTATGGCCTGGGGGAAGGTTCTCGGGATGGCCGAGGATAGGTGTATTTCTAGGGTGTCTATTCAATTCGTGGGTGGATGGGGGTTCTGTGGTGAGTGGTCTTTTCAAATCTCTGCAAACAGATGAAATTAGATTGTCTTCGGGTAGTCTTGGAAAGAGATGGTTAATTGATTGACTGGAGTTGTGATTGTTCTCTGCGTACAGTACATGAAGGCAATAGTAGTACAAGAATGCTGCCCACAACCCCCGAACAGAGGATAGAACTGAATCCGCTTCCCCATAAAAATTGATAAGTATGCCCAGGTGATTGGTAGAAAGGAAACTACTCGTACATTGAAAGGAAACCCTTCTACCGTTTTTCTAATTCGCCTGGATCTTTTTTTCTCGTTTTGCTGTCATGACGACAAAGGAAAGAATAGTGAAAAACATTGGAACTGATAGGATCTGCCGGCGGTAATTGAAATATTGAAATGTTAGACAGCTTCCGGAAAACAAAAATACAAAAAACATTAAGGGTCCAGCCCAGCGTCAGGGGAGAAAACAAGGCAAGAGATGAAGTAGAAATGCAAGTGGGGAAAAGCGACAGTATCAAATACATCATAGCCCATCATTCAGCCCATCGTTCGAATCGTCCCACACATAATCATCCCAGCGTGAAGTCATAGATTTGTAAGTCAGTCACTGCGTCGAGACTCATAATCGACCGCATCTTCGTAAGCGAGGCGTCGCTCCTCCTCAGTTGGGTATCGTGAGAGTCCCAAGCGGAGTCTCTCTTCGGGCGTGTGTTCAGAGCTCCAGCGCTCTGTGGTAGGTGGGTGGACTCCGTTAGGCTGGTCTGGCTGGTTGTTGTTGTGATGATATTGGTTATGTGCCGGTGCTTGCTGTGTGTACCGGCCGTCTGAGGGAGTTTCGGGAACAGTAGTTTCAGTATTCTGATCATCGTCGAGAGTGAGCTCATTCTCGTAGCGAGGAGTCTCTCGATCGTAGACTGGGAGGTAGTGATGTCCGGTGGAGTGTCCCTGGCTCGAAGTTTGATCGCCAGTGTATTCCTCAACCGAGGCGCGGTCGTGATGAGCGTTGGTAGAGTCAGAAGCGGCAGCGTTGCGATCCCGTCGATTGTAACCGACTGCGGATGGGTCACTAAGCTGTCTTTGAGGCGGGTTGCGAGAGTTTGCTGTACTGGCAGGATAGGAACTACTGCTTTGATTAGGATGAGGAATCGAGACGATATCTAGAATAAGAGTTCCTAACCTGTATGCTGAGCCATTCTGGGCTCCCAAAGATGACGAATTAGATTGTGGTGCCATGGTGATTGAGGTTTACTATGGGCCTCTGATAACTCGCTGAGATGTAGTTGTAGGGGAAGGATGGAAAGACCAAATGAATGCGAGAGGTGTAAATATGAAAGACTGTTGGGTAGCCAAAGCAGATTTCGAGTATAGATGGAGCTGATTTAGGGAAAGCGATGGATGGGTAAAAGGATGTTAAAGAGCAGGAGAAGATGTCATCATGATTAGAGAATGAGAGGCGGTCAAGAAAGCATCGCTGAGGGTAAGTTGGCTTCATGAGCGGCTAGGCCTTCCATCTTATCTTTCCTCTCTGGGACGGTGTACAACTCTGCCAGCAAATACCTCCCTGAAACACTTTCAATTTCTCAACGAGGCAAACAGAGCTAAGTGAGATTGACAAGAGAGAGACATTGGTAGCTTGGAATAGCAAAACTGAACGTGCCGTCGTGGGCTTAAACCAATAGGGCTATCTCACACCCTCCTACAGGGACGACGCGGCACTGGCGAGCCTTAGTCCATACACAACCCCGATTTCAATACCACGAAAAACCAGCCACACATGGGCGCTTTGATGAATTGAAAAATAAACATGATATCTAAATAACAAGAACATAGTTCGGAGGTTTGGCCTGAGCCGCTTTTGACACACGATGTATCTGCATGGTACTCCCTGATGCAGTGACCAACGATCTAATACTTTAAAGGGACATTCATCTCAGCCATGGCTTGTAAAGTTTGCTTCCTAAAGCCGGAACCACACTATTCCTCAGAGAAGAATACTCAAGGGTTCAAAAACAGAGAGACACGACATTCCCAAGTTCGCTCGAAGCTGACTTTCTAGATCAGCCATTGTATAAACAAGTAAGATTGCCAACGCTGACAAAGTTTCAAGTTTGAGACAAAGTAACACGAAAATAGCACCGGCCTTACTGTGGCGAATGGCAACACAAAGAAAGGGAGGGTAGGTCATAGGTCAATCAATCACTGGATGAGCGGCCCTGGATTGACCAAAGGACTAGGAATTTCGTGATCAATACCGAGCTCAGAGGCACTTGCTTGGGGAGTGGCCCCTGGGTCGGATCTGGGCCGTTGCTGAGGCTCTGTCTTTTTTCTCCCTCGGCGCGGTGAAGATGCTGTATGCAGGGGATGCTGATAGCTAGGAAATGGACACAGAGAAGACGTTGACGTTGTAAGAAGCTTCATTCGCTACTCTCGTCCAGGGGATGGAACCGATGGGCAGCTTCAAAATCACTGAAATACATCAGCACAGTGAAATAAGCAGAATAGTTTTAAATCTCTAGAATATGTATTTCCCTAGTGTAAGCTACTTTTCCGAATCAATTTGATTAATATTATGTGAAAATATAAAGTCTCGGAAAAGCTGGCTTTGGCGTCCTCCTCCCCGAGTCTCTCGCACAGACCTCGTCTCTGCCAGGTGGTCTTCGTGTTGCCCGCTTCTTTCACTTTCTCTCCCCATCATCACCACTTCACCGGCGGGCAGCCATGAAGTGACATAATTTATTTCCATCACCGCTTCGATCGTCGTCCCCCTCATTTACCATCAGTCGAACTCAGGGGCTTTAGTACAGCAGCAGCAGACTAGTACATCAGTATCTGCACCAAGCAAACACACACGAGTCAGATCGAAGCATGGCATCTCTACCTACTCCGTAAGGCTGCTCATGCAGAAGCATCTCCAGAGTGACAAGGACTAGGGTCTCCCATTTCCCGATGTGCAGGGAATAATAATCGCCGGCCATTCCATGCATCTATCAAATCGAGCCTGTTTTGTTCTGTGTACCACAACCGCCGCATGATACGAGCAGTCTAGAAGGCCTGTCTGGGCCAAACCAATTCCACGAGTCTGAGACCGAAGAGATTGAGACTCCTGATTCACGTTTTCACAGTTAGGGCGGGGTAATTTGATGGGATCTCAACAGAATCGTTGGCCTCACATTCGTCACTGGAAAACATTGTCAGGCGACGATCACAGAAAAGACGACGCCAATTCTCATGCAGCATGGCCCCTGAGTCTCAGCTCAAGAATATACAGCATGCTAGAGATCCGCTGGGAAGCAGCTCTCAGTAGTGTCGATTGCACCTGCATCGTACCTAGAACACGAGGAATAGGCGTTCTGTCGCCCGCCCAACTGAAGCCACAATCTTCAATGGCGTGGCCTACATACACAAGGGCTCAAATGCGATATGTCAAAAACTGTCCGAGTGCGGTGTAAAGACGATCGGCCATCGGAGTACAAATGTTTCAAGTAACGAACGCAATTCCAGATGCATACACAAACTTCCTGACTGAAGCCCTTCTGTTGGCTCCTTTGGGCCATGGCCAGGAAATTCAAGAGGCTGGGGTTATGCGAAACCTCTGCGTTGGCAGCGCCACTGGAGGGCAGCCATTATTTTCGCAAACATCATTGGAAATCCAACGGCAACGCGACGAGTTGAGCAGAGATTACCTCCGATGCTTGAAAAGGATTGCATCTTTGTTCTTTCCCTCGCGAGTCCCGTTTTTTATTTTTTTTTGTCTTTGGGCTCAGGGCTAGCATCGTTCTAGATTGCAGGTATCACTGCTTCTGCCGTTTTCTCAATCCAATACTAGAATGCATATTCAAGGCGATATGTACCCTCTTGTACTCTGGCTTTCCGGTCTTCCGAGACATTGCAAAGGGTTGAATATGATATATCACATGGTAATCACGCAGTTTAGCTCGTGGAGGCCATGGATCTCGTTATTGCGCCCCAGGTACTGCAGGAGGAAATTGAAGCGTTGTTGTACAGGGCGGGCAATTTGCTGGTAGTTTGTTTCAGTCCATTCTGTAGCAACCACGAGAAGACGTGGGGGTTGTAGGGTGAGAATCATCCAGAAGACACCAAAGCTCGAGGGCCGCTTTAACCGCCTGGAAAATGTTCCCCTAAGTGGCCGTTTGATTCTCTAAGAACACTTTTGAGAGGTCGTCACTCGCGTTGTGTGCCTGCGCGCGCCCTGCTATGGTCAGACGACTGCATGGAGTAAATGACTGGGCTTTTGTCCAGATCCTGTTGAGGCCAGACCTGCATATCTGCAGTGCAAGTCCGCTTTCAGCAGATGGTGCGAATGGCTAGCTGTGTGGTCAAAACTTGTTTGTTCAAATACCCAACGTTCTATGCCTAGGTAGGTGTGCTGCCTCCGCTCCCAGCCCTTCCTCTATGCAGCGTTCAAGGAAGCTCCTTCTCGGATGGTTGCACGCTCAGAGATTCCAGAATGTCATACAGATGATGCAGAAGAGTAGATCTCATATCTAAATTGCTTGTCACACGTTGCATTGGTCGATGATCAAGAGTCGTCACGCATGCGTAAATTTTCCAATAGCCTTCGTGCAGAAAGAATGCGGTGAGCAGCGGCCAATGAAAAATTTCTGTCCTTTCTGACATCCAGAACGCCGGGTCCTTCTTGCGCACGTTACGGCGCTCACGCGCCTTACTTTTTGAACAGCCAACTATTTTTTCATCATCCTGTACGACCTGTATTGTCGCTTCAAAACGGGTTCCTGCACCTAATCAACAGACGAACACCCCTGAGAAGCACTGCCCGGGAAAATACCCCCACTTCTCCACATCTCCGTGAGATATCCCGTCAGCAGACATTCTGGAGGCAAATATCATCACTACACTCTCCAAGGGTCCGCATCTGTAGGATGACCTTCACAGGAAATCTTGGCCTATTTAAGCTTAGAATGAGGTAAGATCTTACCACCGATCTGTGCCACTAGACTTCACGTGGCTTGACGAAACCTGGAGGCGTGGAAAAGGTGTGATTGAAAGTCAATTAATTCCCAGTTTCCGGGAGATGGCATTGCCAGTTATTTACAAGGCTGTTCCTGGGTATCACTTTCCCCTTGGAAATTTTACTTTGATGAACGATAAAGAATAGTGAGAAGAGTCATTTTCGTCCAAACATTGTCTGTTCTGCAAAGCCCTCTTATCCCTCAATTAGTATGAACTTGTGACATCTTGGGCAGTTTCCTCCTTTGTGAGTGACGAAATAGTTTGAATGCTTCAGACTACACGTTGTACAGATAAACACGCGGCTCTTACGAATCGAGCCAAGAGTATCCATCCACCTTAACGTTAAGGTACTACCCCACAAGGAGGCGTTTCGTTCGTATTCAGGATTTTCCGCGTCACCCTTATGACTTGGCAAAGATAACTTTGAGGACTTATTATAACCTAAAGTCAATTGAAGTGCGAGATGCCAAAAACGGTGATAACTAATACAAGCAAAAATATCTTGAGGTTTGCTGATAGGGTGATGACCCTGTTCGGTAGTTTCTCAAGATAGAAGGGGGAAATGATTTGCAATGCAATTGAAGATTTAGGTTCCTCAAATCCTCCGTGCTTTTGAAATATACCAAGCCTAAAGATAATCTTCTCGGGTCAGGGGTAAATTTTCAGCAACTTGACTTCTTCAATAAATAGAGTCATTGCCAACCTCATGGCCCAACTACTCAACTCCCATCTTCAATACTCTGAGGAATTTCTTCCTGTGTCCCACTGATACCTCCACAACCTAAAGGAAATCATGAGGGTTTTACTGTTCTGCGAAATCCTTCTGCTTGTCTTTGCTGTCATCACAGGAGCAATCACCACCGGACCAGACTCCTCCATTGGGGAGCTAAAGCCCATTGCTCGGTGCGGCACCGAAGCTATTGACAGCAATTTCAAGCAATCCCTCAAGACTGTGAAGGCATACGAGAACACCATCAAACTGAAAGCTCGAGACAGTACACACACTAGCAAACGCGGATCGCTTCCTGGTCTCGACGTCGCGGTTCACTTCCACACAGTCAGTTCGGCGGAGAAGGCTGATGCTATCACGGATGATGCGTTGAAGGCACAATTCGCAGTGCTCAAGGAGACCTATACGAAATACGACATAAACCTGCACTGGAATGGTACTGTCGCGTCCCGAACGGTTGACGATTGGCTGTCACAGTTCTCTTGGCCGCTCACACGCAATCAGGTAGTGCAGAAAAAGGAGTTCCTCACTTCGACCCGCCTGGGTGGATACAATGCCTTGAATTTCTATTTCTGTAAGACTTGACCCTCGCAGAGCTACCAATCGGCTTTTTATGGCACTATTCTAATCTTTATTTTGCAGATACGGGTATGGCAGATGAATTCTGGGGTTCCTGTAACTTGCCCAAGGTCAATGTTACGGTTGATTTTGAAGACTCTGTATTCCGTGAGGATGGCTGTAATATCAATCACCTCGCGATGCCAGGAGGGCCCTCTCCTGCTGTCAATTTAGGATATACCGCGATCCACGAGACTGGCCACTGGTTTGGACTGCAGCACGTCTTTCTAACCTACATGTGCGATGAGACTGGGGACACCATCGACGACACTCCAGCGGCGAGCGAGTTTACTGTCGGCTGTCCAATTGGCAAGGACTCGTGCCCGGATATGCCTGGGCTCGATCCAATCCATAACTTCATGGACTATTCTGACGACTACTGGTAAGACTGCATACTCTCATATGCATATACTGTACTTTATGTGCATCCGCTGACAAGATTTGGTAGCATGACTGAGTTCACTCCGGATCAGAAGATACGCATGCACGCTACTTATGCGACTCTGAGGTCTAACTTGACCGCTCTGCCATCAAAGCGCCGTCGGTGAGCCTCGTGGTTGGTCAATCGGTCGTGACGGAGGTCAGGAGACGATTTGGTTGGCACTTGAACCGAAAAAGAAAGAAAAATCCCGTTTTGAAGGAACCTTGTTAGATGGGACTTCATGTAATTGTTTTGAAAAAGCACTATCCTAAGAAATACCTTTACTTCTTTACATTTCGATGAAATATCTGGCTAATAAAAATGCTAAAGGTAACTATAATTACTTACAAAATGATGTTGACTGGAATTTTTATCCTAGTTGGGCTTAGAGTGAAGGAACACAAATAAGTGCTACCTAGCTTCACGTAACATGACGAGGCCTGAAGAGAATGTGGTTAATTCCATTCCTGGTCCAGGCCCACTTGCATTTTGACACGGGTTATAAAGAAGACGGCGGCATGAAATTGCCCGAAGGTACAAGGCTGTCCCTAGTTGGTTTGCCAATCATCTCAAATTCATCAGTTTTCTTTTTCTGCTATTTGACGTAGCTAATTTGTAAGGCTGAGAGCTGTTCCAAACTGTTACAACCTGTCCCTCAATTCTTCCGACACCACGCGCCTATGCCTGCGAGCTCCGGTAAAACCTTACTCAGGTTCCTCCTCACAGCCTTGATTTCCTCCTTTGGGAAGAGCTTGTTGCAGTTGCAAGCCAGCATCTCGTGTCTTTGGTAATCCTTGAGAAATCGGCTGAGCATGACTTGTTTGGCTGACCGCTTGAAAAGTCTCAAGCTCGGCCTGCCGAGAGATCTGCGGTATTTTAGTCTTTAAATACATTAGCACCCCGAATTAAAGCATACCGATCCATAGCATCCGCCATGATTTGCGGAGAGTTGTTTGCTTGGAGATTCATTCTTGGAGGATTTCGATGGCTTCAGTCAGAAACGAGGAGGTACTCAAATGGGGACTTGTCGAGAGTTTGTGCGGAGAGCTGTGGGGATGGAGGGTGCAACCAAGGATAAAGATAGAGGCAGACGAAAATGCTTTGCATTCTTTTTTCGAGGTGGTTGTTGCAAGGGGGCCAGAAGCAGGTAGAAGTTGAGAGGGATGGTTGATGTTCGATGAACAGACATCTACGCGGGATGCCATACTTATACTTGCTTCAGACCAGAAATCTAGTGTGCGTACCTTCACTCAGTACCAGACAGAAGACCAGAAATCTAACAGGGAAGAAATTTTCACTTAGAACATATGCCTCACTTGCTTCTTACTTGTACGAGATTAACTTTGGACAGGACAGAAAAGTGATCAATCGTATTCTCCTTAACATGACAGCACGGCAAGATTCCAGGCGACAGAATCGACAGGACGACGTACGCTCCCCTTGTCCAATGAATCCAGTGTGCCGAGGGGAATGCAGTGCAGCTGCAGCTAAGTCACTCTTCCGTAGCCATTCTGTAGCGGAAGCAGGCGATCTGTATGGAAGTACCGAGCCGGTACATCGGGACTCTGTGTTGGAACTGACCTGGAGCCGAGACGGGAAGTTCGCGCGCATAAGCCACAATATACACAAGAACCTTCTTTTGCACTAAGAGTATGCTTTAGGAAGGTGGTTCGATGCGATAACCCTTTTCCTATCAGACGGTCTCATAGTCACAGTCATCGTCAGCCAAGTTTCAAGCCTTTTTACTCCAGATTCCACAAAGACCAACAAAGAAATGGTGCCAACTCCCCCCCCCCCACACAGCTCCAAGGCTTGACTCGGGGGGGCTGAAAGCACAAGGCTGCCAGTGTCATAAGGATCGAGTGAAAAATCCCTCACTCGATTGTAACATTCGTGTACGCATTGACAGTTTGAACTCGCCTTCCCTTCGTTCGCGAAGTTCCCACAGGGAACTTTCATGGCAGCAGAGCATGGCATGTTACCGAACAACCGTTGTCAGACATACGCCAGTCCTAAACCAGGGACTTAGTCTGAAACAGAAACCTTTGCCCGCACGTCAACATGACAGCTGAACCCAAATCAGCCTTGCAGATTGCCTTTTCAATCCCACGCTCATCCCACAACTCTCGACCAGCGACCAACCACCAAATACGTCCACGTCTCGCTTACCCCACCCCTCACCGGTGGTGGTCCGAACTGCCTTCAAATCATGCATGTGCAGATCATTTACCAGACCCGGACCAACTCTCTTTCCTCACCGGTATCAATCCAAATTTCCCTCGATTCCCAAGCCACAGTGATCAGAGTTTTCACTCAGGGGTCATCGGGCGTCAACCCCCACTGCACTTGTCATCTGTATTCAGCAGGCCGTAATCACTGTTTTAGAAGTTAATTTTTGATCAACCCAGGGCGAGGCACGGTACTCCCTCCTCCCCTCCTCCCGGGACACCGGATTCACTTCCCCGTTTTAACGCCATGCTGGTCCCGTGGGGTACCTGTGATGACAGCTGTGAGATATGGACGGTGCCGTATGAATGGCTTGAGATTGGTCGGGTACAGGATGCATCGCGATATTGGGGGTCATCTTGCCGTAGGTATCCTCCCCTCCCCGTGGTCGGCTATCCCGGGCTGGAATTCTGAGTCCCCTGTCCGTGGCCACAACGTGGGAGAGGGACGAGTATATCGAAACAAAAAGACGGCGTGCATGTCTCACCTTGGCGCAGACCGAGACACGCATTATGACAAATGAGGCACCACATTGGGGGCAGGAAAATGGCTGATGATCCGGGGTTTGCGCATCCTTTGATGCATGTATTTAGTTTGAGAAACTTCAATCAATGATAGGGAATTGTGGCGCTGGCCAAGGGTTCAAATTTTTCGTCTGTCGGGTCTTGATTCTTTCTTTTCAGACGATGCGGCTAGAATTTGACTAGGGAGAAAGAGAGACCATGAGTCGTCTAAATCTCCTCGCATTTTTGTCACGAAACTGGGAGCTTAATGTTACACGTTTTTGACTTTCGGGCCACGCGTAATTAAGCGAATGAAAACAGTGGCGAATATGCGATGCGAACGAAACTATTCAATCTTGTGGAACTTTGGAGATCCTTGAAAACACGAGTATGAGCCTGGATTTTCATTAACAGGATCTCCCCTATTCCACTAAAGACTCCCACCCCTGTTCAAATGGGCCGCCTAAGCCCGACCGACGCAACTCAGCCTCACCAACATATCTTGGTTGTTCACCTCAATCTCGGCCCATGAATTATCATCCTTATTTTGATGTAGTCATTGCGACCACCAAGTAATACCGAATTCGACAGTGGCCATCGCATCTGATCACCGTATCGAAATATCATCATGCATCTCATCAACACCACCACACTCACACTTCACACCTTTTTCGACAAGGCTGTCCCCGAATACGTGATCTTATCGCATAAATGGGACGAAGAAGAAGTCACATTTCAAGACTTTCAAAGCGGGCGAGGAGCAGGCATGCCCGGCTATGTGAACATCCAAGGCTGCTGTGCTAAGGCAAAGTCCGGAGGTTGGGGATACGCCTGGATCGATTCCTGTTGCATCGACAAGAGGAGCAGTGCCGAGTTATCAGAGGCTATCAATTCCATGTTCAAGTGGTACGAGCGAGCGAGACTATGCTATGCATACTTGTCGGACGTGGATGAGAAGCTCAACGATCCCACGCAGCTGGAGCGGAGTGCATGGTTCATGAGGGGCTGGACCTTGCAAGAGTTGTTGGCCCCGACGATTGTGATATTCGTTGATCGCCACTGGTCTGATATCGGGAGCAAAAGAAGCTTGGGGGATTGCCTGTCAAGAATCACGGGGATTCGAGATATGTGGGACTGCCGGTCGTGTTGCATTGCTGAAAAGATGTCGTGGGCTGCACATAGGCGGACCACTCGTATCGAAGATGAAGCTTATTCTTTGATGGGATTGTTCGACGTCAATATGCCGCTTCTCTACGGCGAGGGAGAGAAGGCATTTCAGAGACTGCAGCAGGAAATTCTGAAGTCGTCTGATGACGAGTCAATCTTCGCCTGGTACTCAATGGAAGAAAATGGCACCATTCTAGCATCATCTCCAAGATCCTTTGCTGGCTCCTCTGATATCCGAAAAGTCATAGGCAACAGAGACTTCCCTGTAGGACAACCTATGCTTAGCACGTTCTCTATCCCCTTTCCGAGAGATTATTTTCGATCAGGAGAACAACCGTGTACATTTTCGAATAAAGGGCTTCGCCTGTCGCTGTTACTGATACCTATAGATGTCTTTGGGTAAAATGAACCCGAATTGTGTGGATCACTGGAGAGGACCGGATTCCAGGTATACATTGCGTTGTTGCAAAACCTGGCGATATCCGACCCGACTGTAAGCCCTGCCATCTATCTCAAAAGAACCGAGAAGTTGGCTACTGGAGAGGGCCACCAGCCGCTCGCACAGGACTGGAAATCTGTGCGAATTTGGAAGAACAAGTTTCTGGGCAAGAACTTGTGGAACACCAGAAATGCATGTGAAAGATACGCATTCAAAAGTCTCTCGGATATTCCACAATCCAAAATCGTATACATCCAACAAACCGAGGAAGATCCGGCAGTGGATGGAATAGGGGGTTGGCGCAAATCTCGTGGCAAGATAGGCGATCCACGAGACAGCAAAATCGTAGTCAATTTCAGCTCCCTCGAGCACAACTTTCAACCACTACGGCCCAGCTCTATCAATGTGGAAGCATTGCCACATTATCCAAATACGTTCAACTGGACAATTTCAAACGAAAAACAGAGTCTCCTTTCGTTGCCCATGGTAATAGATCTCTCGGCCAATCACAAAATTCGGCTCTACCACTTCGTCAATCATGAGCAGAGAGGAACAATCCTACTGATGGTATCTCTGCCCGCCGAAATAACATTTGGCGCTCCACAGCTAATCTTGCTCGTCCTAAATTCTGACCGGGAATTGGAAACTCACACTGTGGCGAATATTGTGAGAGAGTGGCAGGTGTTCGAGGGAGAGCACGAAATTGGTTACGATCGTGTTTCGTGCTAGCTGAAAAATGGCAACAGTGTATCAGCATCTGTACGGCTAGCCAGTAGGAGCGAAATGCACAAGTATATTATTGATTTCGAGGTGGAAAGAACGGGAAGTCTTCGATGGCCGCCGTCTGCAACTTTAGACAGTTTCACTTGCTTTCTTGCTGAGAGAATGGTCTTGCACGATGGGGATGTCATGGGACAACTCTAAACACCGAAGATATGGTCGAAATGTTTTTGGAATGATCCTCAGGGTAGGTTAGCTATATTCGGGCTCTAACAGTGGTAGACTGGTTGAGTGCAGTGCTGCCAGTAATCATCATAGTTGTATCCAACCTCAATATTTAGAAAGAGAACTTCGTTCGCCAAAAGTCTTAGCTGATTATCGATGAATACTGTTCAGGGCCTCTCTTATATTCGGTTCCACATCAGGCAAATAAATATACCAATAATATTAGCATATCCATAATCATAGTTACCAAGATCTGGAGAAGTATAATACCTACATGTAGCACAAAATAGGCGGTCAACCCAGCCAAGAGATATCCGCATCCCAAATATTCACATGCCACTTGGCACACCCGACGATCTCCCGTCCATACTGTAGCGTTTCGCCCTATGTTAGGCAGGTGGGGTAATCTGTACCTAGTCCGATGCGGGGTTGTTCATTCGTTCAGCTGGGCTGAGCTGAGCTGGGCTGGAACCCCGTCAGCACTACTGTAAACTAGGCTAGGTGTTTTACGTTTCTCGTCTGATGTGAAAACCCGCTTTCACATGAAGATGTATAAATAAATCAGCTTCCCTAAGTTGTCATGCTTTTTCTAGACGTCGTATGATCTAAGAAATTTCGCTTCATTCCCTTTCACTTTATCGTATCAATCTTCCTGTTACTCGATACTTCATAGCTGAATCATTTCCCCTTATATCTACATTAGAACTCTCTTCTGAACAGCCCGTCGTTCTCGAAACGAAGAAGGGTAGAAGGGAAAAGGGAAAATGGCGAACCCACTCCGGATCGTCTTATGCGGGAAAACAGCCCAGATAGCAATAGCAGTAAAAGCCGGTCTCCAACCCGAATGTGAAGGTCCGCCTCTCTTCTCCCTCCCATTGCCACCCCATCCATTCCATTATCTCCTCATCTAATCCCTTCCCCCTAGTAATCCACGTCATCCTCTCCACCTCCGCCGGCGTATCAGATATCCCCAAGCTCCTAGCAGGGAAAACCCCATCAACACAAGATGCAGGAAACATTGGAACGCAGAACTACTCGCAGACACCTCAAGCCGTGGTTCTTGGCTCGGGGTACGATGATGAAGCGGTCAAGACTATTAGAGCGGCTTGTGAGAGTGTGAGTAGTGGTGAGAAGGGCATTCCGTGGCTGAGGCCGGATTCTAGTATTCCTGTTCCGCCTTTGGGGTAAGTTTTACGTTGTTGGGCAAGTGCCTATGTTGAGAAAGTAGTTGCTAACGGTACGCTGCAGACCGAAATACGGGGCTGCGATGGTCTCGAGAGTCAAGAATGCTTTGAGGGAATTGGAGGAGGAAGGGAGGGTTAAAGGAGACGGAGTGTACTTTTTCTGAATGGTCGATGTTTTAACATTTATTAGCAAGCAAGTTTGATTTGTTGGCTTGAAAATGCGCTTGGAAAATTTAGCTTCGACTTTGCAAGTTGTGTATTAAACAAAAGTATTTTATTTATCAACATGGTTCTGGTATTGATCCATGGGCTAGCATGCAGTTGCACTGTACCTTGTACCTTGTACCTTGACTGATTATTTATTCAAGCTGCACTGTAGTTGTCCTCCAAGCATTTCGCATCAAAACTCGTGTCCAGCACCATGAAATGAGAATGCTGATAGCATTCCGTCTAACGTCGGAGTCAGAGTTTATAAGCAGCAAAATTATCCTCTAATCTCATTTCCTTATAAGCTCAACTGACTTCTAAATTGTCTTGACGGCAAAGAGAGGGGTAGATTTTGTTTACTTCGCTTAAAACCCATCGCAAATTTTATCCGATATCTACCATTATATTACCATCACATCAACTGACAAACAAACACTCTTTCTAAAACAAAAAAATCCGACACGCAAAATACCCCGATACATTTTCCCACATCCTCCCGCTCCCATTCCCACCACCCATCCCACCATCCTACATACCAGCCCACGTATGACCCATCAAGCGATTCGCCAAATCTCTCACATACCCCGCCGTCGCCCCCAGCGGATTATTCAACTGACCTCTATCCACACTCCCACTATTGTACTTCCTTGCCGCCTCATAATAATTCCCAAACTCCAGCCACGCCTGCCTCAGTCCCGGACCATTCCTCGTCCCCCCCGCGCCATCCCGAATCATCTGCAGGATACTGCCCGCAGGATCAGCGGGGTTGAACGAAGCGCCGTTGTACGCTTGCATTATCCCCGTGTTGACGACCCCGTTGAATGTGTTTCCGACTCGGACGTTGCCGCCCGATTCTTGCATTATGATGCAGAGGATCACGCGTGCGTCGAGTTGAGTTTCTGTTGCGACCTGGGGGATGGAGGACCCGATGAGGGCGATTTCGGAGGCGCTGTCGGAGAAACTCATTAGGGAGGCGTTTTTGGCCCAGAGCGTGCTGTAGGATGCCCATTGTGAAGGGGAGGGGAAAGAGGTTGCTGGACCACTATAGTCGACGTAGCTGCCTGTGCTTGGGGGGACGGTGCCTCCTCCGCCTCCTGTGTTTCCTGACCCTGGTCCAGAGCTGGATCCGGAAGGGAGATTGATGCTTTGGCCGACTTGGAGGGAAGTCGGTTTGACGTTTGGGTTTGCGGCTTCGATTGCGGCGACGCTGGTGTTGAATTTCGCGGCGATGGTCGTGAATGTATCGCCAGCTTGTATGACATACGTCCCTGTTGCAGGAGTTGTTGGAGCAGGAGTTGGAGTGACAGGCCCAGGATTTGGTTGAGTTGTTGAAGGGATGTTGATTTGGCTCCCAACTTGCAAAGCATTTGGATTGACCCCGGGATTGGCTGCTTGGATTGCTACAACGGTCGTTCCTAGCTTCGCTGCGATACTGCCGTAGGTGTCTCCAGATTGAATGGTATATTTACTTCCCGGTGCTGGAGAAGGTTGGGTTGGAGCTGGAGTTGGGGTTGGAATTGATGCTGTGGGAACTGAGATTTGAGCTCCGATTTGAAGAGCATTAGGATTGATTCCTGGATTCGCAGCTTGAAGAGCAGCGACGCTCGTACCAAGCTTAGCAGCAATTGTCGAGAAAGTATCACCTGACTGGATGGTATATTTCCCTGATGGCGCAGGTTGTGGTTGCGGTTGTGGAGCTGGAACTGGAGCAGGCGGTGTAGGTTGAGACGGGGTAGTAGAAGAAGGCACAACAATCTGAGCTCCGATCTGAAGATTATTTGGATTCAAACCCGGATTGGCAGCCTGAAGAGCAGCAACTGTTGTACCCAGCTTTGCTGAAATCGAAGTGAAGGTATCTCCCGCCTGGATAGTATATCGAGAACCTGATTGTGGAAGTTGGATGACCTGCCCCACTTGGAGATTGTTTGGGTTGATCCCCGGATTCGCTTGTTGAAGTGCAGCGACAGTCGTTCCTGAGTTAGAAGCTATGGTTGACAACGTATCACCGGCTTTTACGGTGTATGTTGATGCATTTGTCCCTGTGACTTGCAGTTGTCGAGATGGAGAGGTAGATGTGTCACGCGAGAACAGACGCCGGATTGTTGATATTGATCGCTTCATCTTTCGAATTCTTCAGAGAACCAGAACTTAGCTACCAGAGTATATGAAATCATGTTGCATGCAGTCGCCATATATGTATTTCATCAATTGACTTTAGAGCTATTATTGATTTGCCACGTATGAGTTTGAAAAAGGAAAAGAGGTACGCCAGTTTCCTTGGCAGGCACTTGCGTTTCTGGAATAGCTCAGGAACCATCCAATCTGAGGGGTTCGAGATATGTTTCAGATCAGCCTTGAACTAGCCCGAACTGCAAGCCACGGGCAGCACCAAAGGAAGCACTTGCAACGCATCACTATCATTGACGCATTGGGACGAGGTAGCGGTGAAGAAACGAATTGTTTGCTGGTTACAGGCTCGCTAAGACTTGTGTCCCAAACAATAAGGCTGGAAGCAAATCGTGTCCGGCTCACCAGCTAAGTAACAATTTCCGAATCAACCATCCACTATGCAGTACCGTACGCTATCTTTGCCAGTGTCCTCAACACGAGCAAATCGCTCCCGTCGCCATAGTGGTCTTTGATTTTAGCTTCAGGAATGTGTTGATGAATGTTACACCAACCTGACATATGATTGGCAAGACGTTCACAATACTTTCTCCCGTTGGCTTTTCTCAGCCATGTTGCCCACACCTCGTCACGTTGCTGTAAGTTATCGAGGAAGTCTTTGAACGCGAGTTCAAGATTTGGGACTCCGAGGTTGCGGATGGGGATGTTGCGCGCTTTGCAGTCGTCCAGCCGGAATAAACGAAATGTGTCTATCCACCATTCCATCATCTGCCTGTTCGTGTGTTTTTGGATCAACTCTGTTATAAGTAATTTCTTCCCTTCCTCACTACATAGACTGCTCAAACCTTTCAGCGCCTGTGATCTCGCCTTTGCCATGTTGCGTTCAAATGTCTGTAGTTGTTTATCAAGCTCTGCACACTCCTTCTTATGGACCTTATGATCACTCTTTCTGCAGTCTCTGTGGCAGTATGGAGCCATCTTGCATCTCCTGCATGTCGTGAAATCTCCAAACTTGCGCTCGACTTTGTCGCACTCCTTGGCGCTACATTTTCGTCCTTTCAAGTTGACGGATGAAGTGTTGACCTGAGGCTTCGCGCTTGAAGAGAGAGGAGGAATCGGTGCGGCACCTCCATTTGACGGATGTCTCTTTCTGGAAGGCGTGTCCTTAGTTGTAGCATTTTGAACGGGAGGAGTTGATGCAGTGCCTCCACTAGGCTTCGGACCTCTGTCGGCAGGACGATCCATCATCGTAGCACTTCGAGCAGGATGTGCATTCTCTTGAAGTGGTTCTTTATCCTTGAGTGGGACATCATCCTCGGGATCGACATCCTCGTAGTCCGAATCGACAGTAGCTTGCATGGTCGGCTCTGGATCTGTCCTGTGGGGAGCCATGGCTGGCTAATTGTTGAGCAATGGAGTGGTTGGTGTATGGAGCACTCGGTGGAAATTCGTAGAAGAAAGAGGGGTGGAGTAGTTTACCAGAAGTACGGGACTGGAGGGGGGTAGAGTGTGACAAGGTGTTTGGTTGATCAAACTGGTAGAGGTGTATAGACGGTGGAGTTGTCAGCCCCAACCCTTCAAAGAGAACCACGACTCGAACTGGTGCCTTGTTGATAATTGATATCGTCTGTCCAGGCCCTCCTTGCCGATCGCGAATCGACGGAGAGAAGAATATTGTATAACTGTATAAAGATAGTTTCTGAACGTAAAACTAAAGCCAGTATCGATGGATGGTTTGATGGAGGAGATGTAAGTTGTGTTGAAGACGGAGAAAAGGAAAGCAAAAGGAAAAGCAAGTCGCGAGGAGATGGAATGGAACACACGTCGAGCGATATCCGGGGAAGGCACTATGGGGGAAAGAGCCAGGCGTTCCAAATAAACCGTAGCAGGAGGTTCGTGGAATGCTTGAGGAGAGAGCAACCGCTCAAGATAAACGCAGCGTCAAAACCTGGAATACGAAAGCGATAGAAGAATCTCAAGGAAAGAACTGCTTCCCACTGAAATTTAAGGAGGAATTGGAGAAAAGGGCAGTAAGGAAGCAGGCACTGAAACGTCCCACACCCATCAAATATCATCTCCCATTCAGACTAGGTACAGTCTACTTAACTAGCCTACAAGAAAAAGAAGTGCGTATGTAGAGCACAACGAATGAATGCAATCCGTGTTGTCCCATCCCATTCCATCCATCCTAAACCAAACGCCATGCATGCATGCAAAGCTAAAGTGCAATTCGATTCAATTCAATTCCCACCCGTACTTATGCTCAAAGAGCCCATCGATCCAAATTCA
Source organism: Cadophora sp. M221 (assembly GCA_017366145.1). NCBI lineage: Eukaryota > Fungi > Ascomycota > Leotiomycetes > Helotiales > Ploettnerulaceae > Cadophora > Cadophora sp. M221. The sequence continues at coordinate 27,259 of JAFJYG010000409.1, forward strand.
ATCAGAACCCTTGTGTGCTGGGGATTCAAGGAACGAACACCCTCGAGAAACTTGCAACATCCCTGCGGCAGCAAACACACTTATCGAAATTGTTCATGGCGAGAGTGACACGGCAGTCATCACATAAGCTCAAGCACCGACATGGCCAGACGATAATACTTCTCGGGGAGCTCTGGCATACCACACATTGAGGACCACCATCACCCATACCCGAAGCACCTCTAGCCCAGCTTTTCGGTTGTCCTGAAGAGGTAGATGCATTGAAGTTGCGGCGGGAGATGATGAGGTATTCAAGAATCTGGGCCTCTTCTTCAAGCGTGAGTTTGCCTGTTGCGGAAGAAGCAGCGAAATTGGAAGGGCGATGGAGAGTCGATGTGAGGACTTTGGCGCGTTCACGTTGCATGATGTTGCGGTATCGGGAACGGGTTACGATATTATCGCTTTGCAAATGTGCTGATAGAGCCTGAGCTTCAGCTCGTTGCTCAGGTGTCTTTGGGTGGAGGAGTTGCGCTAGATCGGATGAAGTGAGTGGTGTATCGGTAAAGGGGCTTGATTCTCTTGAGAAGAACGGGTTTTCTTGAGTTGGCGTCCTTCTGCCATCATCGTGCCCACTATCCGACTCCCATTCATGTTCATCAATTGTCGTTGAGAACGACACAACGCTGGTAGTATCTTCGTCGAGCTCTGCTTGATCGGGGTTGAAGTTTCCACTATTATCATCACCGCCCCACCAGCCTCCATGAAGCCACCAACTATACAGATTTGAATCCAGCTTCTTCTCTTCAGAATCATCCCAGTGTCCTTGAGATTGTCGAATTCTGTTCCTCATTTCTGCCTCGACGTCTACATGATCGTCCTTAGGCAACGTCATCTCTCCATCAATGCTCAGGAGCCAGAAGTTGAGCGAATCAGGATCATTCTTGTCTGGTGCTGATGCTATTGTCTGATTTGCCTTCGGTATTCTGACCAGCCATAGTAGCCATCCTGGTCGGCTTTGATATCCTGCTCGAGATAGTAGTCGTAAAGCGAGAGATGCCCACCAGCTCAGTAGTAACCTGTTGATGCCCAGGAAAAACTCTAAAGCCATAATCCATCTTCCACTTCTTTCTGTAGCTCCAACTCCATTCACACCAACTCCTCGTTCTCTTCCCTTGCCACTCGCTACCGGCTTCTTTGCGGTCATTTCTCTTGCATAACCGCTAGATGACTTTTGAAGCAGATCCATAGGTTGATCTTTGGCTGCGACAAGGCCAATGTTGTCAGTCAAGCCATCTGCAAGACTTGCATCTGGATCGTTCAACTTGAATGTTGGACCTAGCCACTGTGCTCCGACAGCCTCGATCTCTCGAAGTCGATCTTCCTCCAGCCACGTTCGCTGCTTAATGCTAACTCCCCGGCTCTCGTTTAAGTAAACAGCTTCACTTGCCATGGTCATGATGGCAAACCCAGTTCTCAGAAGGGCTGTATAGAAATCCATGTGAAGAGTGATTCTGATACTAGAAAGCGGAACGTTTGCTTGCATGTTTCGATGTGCGGCCAGCACTCTTCGGTAAAACGGATTCTGTGATTGTGGAGGTTCGTCTGGGGAGCTTACATCCTCAATGGCTGGTGGTGCTAAGGCCGATAAGACCAGCGCAGTTGCGTAGATGAAGGAGCATCCAATAATGCCAAACAGAACTAGAACATGAGGAACGAATCCGATGACGCACACCGTTGGGAATCTCAGTAAGCTCTGGTTGGGAAGATCGTCAATTGAGAAAGACCAGATGCTCCAGACAATGGTTGTCATGAATGCCAAGCCCCAGAAACCAGTATTCGCAAGCCGGCAGCGTCCTTGCAGGTTGAAGATTGCAAGTATGTGACTTGTGAGATGGTTCATGGCCGAGAGAAATCCAACGAGGAGTACTTCAGGAGTCGTATTGACCTTCTTCATGATCATGCTGCGTGTGATAGCAATCTTGGTTGCCTCGGCCGTTGAAGTAGAATTGCCGTCCTTGATGGTCCCAAAAGGTCCGAATCCTAGTTGGTTTCCAATTGCTGCATCCGCTTCTGCAAAGGCTAACGAGTGCTCGAATAGTGTCATTCCAGTTTCCCCAGCCACTGGGCGGCCTGACACAGCACAGGATAGCGTCTCCACGAACTGACTGAAGCAAAACGTCTTGAACAGTGGCCACAGTAGCGACAGAGATCCTGTAAGTTCCGTCCTTGGCATTTCTCCATTAGGGCTTGTCTTCGCAATTTCTTCGTCGAATTCGGGCTCTATCATACCAACAGCCACACATGAAGCCTCGTCACTCGCCCCAAACAAAAGTGCCGAACTGAGCTCGTGTAGATACCCTCCATTTTGGGTGAACATCAAATCGGAGGACCTTGAAGCGTTTCCCCAGCGTAAGAGGGCGAAATCCGGAGATGTCTGACACTGTATAGACTGGAGCATAGACCGGCACTGTGCCAGTAGTAGAACAATCGGTAAGAGTCTGATGAGGAATCGAACTTTCCAAGGCAGGGCCAGATTCCGCCGCGTTGAAGCATAGACAAACGTCCTATTCAGAACCACAGCAACAACGATGCATCCCAAAGCCCACTTGCTTGTAGCATAGCTGAAGACATTTCCCAAGCTCCGAACACTCTCCATTGTAAATCGATTTGTCAGACCACCGGCCTGTTCCTCCATGTCCACCAGGATCTGGGTGCCAGCGTGTATAGGGTTCCCGTTTCCAAATCCACCGGCAGCAGCTGTAGTGACCGCATCCACGATCCCTCCGTTCCCCGTAGCCTCTGGTATGATCCTCTGTCCCAAGCGGACACCTCCCAGTATGTTGTCAACAGCTTCAGGAACGGATAAGAAGGACCCCAGCTTCATGAATATGCGAGGACCAGCAAGAGCGAGGTCTTTCGCAGACGGCACGAACTGCGTAGCGTTGAAGGTCCAGTTCCAAGCTCCTCCAAGATCGAATTTGGGCGGTTGCTCGAAGGCAGCGGTGACAGCCATGGTCGTGTGTTGAATGCGGGGGTTCGATAACCGTGGATGTGGAGGGAGGTCAGACGGAGACGGGTAGATGTCAAGAGTTGAGATGATCTATTGGAGGATTCCTCGGATCACGGAAGAATAGAGCACATGGCAGAAGGGGGAAAGAGTACAAGAAAACGGCGATTTCCCAACTTTAACTCAATATATAATTTGTCGCCATAAGTTTGGTGGTTGGCGCATCTGGAAGGAGGAAAGAGGGCAGAGAGCAGGGATGGAACAGTGCACTGCAGATGGTGCGGTGGAATCTTGGTTTCCTCACGCCCACCGTCTCGGTCCGCGTGCTCCGACCTAAGCACATGTCAACATAAACATCTCAAAGCTTCAAGAGAATTAATAGTTAGCAGTATTCTCTTATGAAAACCAAGACAGTGCATGCAATAATCTATACTGAGTCATCTAATATTCATATTCCGGTCATACCACGGTTGAACACAAGCCAGCATAGGTGGTTTTTGATAGCAACAAATTCATGAAATTCTGGGTTGTACATGTAGCTGAACGTAGCTGGGGTATCTTCGCATCTTGCCATTCAAAGTAACCATTTCCAATCCTTACATCCCTCCCCATTCGATGCAGAATGTTCTGACCTTATCACCGCTCTTGCTCCCCTCCGCTTCAGGATCCTCACCACCGATCAGGAAACCCTTCTTCACAGCCGTACCCAATCTACCTCCACCAATGATGTCGAACATGGGAATATCCTGATCATAATCATAACTCGTGGCAAGGAAATGACTATGGAAACGCAAAGGATCACCTGGGTACACATTGTAATTACATCCAAACCGTAGTCCAGGCATGATGTAGTAATCGCGAAAGTGCAAGTGTGCAAACAGTGCGTATGAAGAGGCAACTGGTGGGTCTGACTGAGAGGAAGGGTTTTGTGGTAGCGATGAGGTTGGGTAACTTGTGGTGGGAGTAACAGCAAACGGAGTTGAAGCAGTAGCTGCCGATGATTTGATCGTGGAACTTGATCGCTCAGACTTGTTCGACTCTTCCTCGAAGAGTGATGTAGAGTCATCTGTAATACTCGAAGTATCGTTGAGAGAGGTACCGGGACTACCACTCCTGGGTGTATCTTTGATACCAGAAACTACAAGTTCTTGGGCTTTCTTGGCTGCGTACCTTGCCAGGCCATTCTCGGTCTTCTTCCTTGCCTCGTGAAGGGCAGCCTTTCTTGCGTTTAGGCCCGTTGACCTGAGAGACTCGAGGTATGCTTGCTTGTCTGCACCTTGCAATGTAGAGAAGAGCGTCTGCTTGTGCCATGCCTTGTCATCGATTATGTAGGCGACCTCTTTCTCCACAAGTAGCTTTGCTTCCTCGGGCATAAGCTGCATTGGCAAGCCGAAGAACACATTTTGCTGCGGAGATTGTGGTATGCTACCAATGAGCGAACCGCATATGTGATGGTTCCTGCGAAGGTAAGTCACAACATCGACATCGAATAGCAGATAGCGGCCAGCAATCAATGAGATTGGGATGGGCTCGGTCACGAAGTCTGACGACAACGCCATTGTAGATATTTGCACCGCTTGAGCAGGGAAATATTACTGTAGTGAGTCTCGTGTTAGCAGTCTGTCTCTGCCAGTGTGAAGATTGAGCCCAAGGTGAAAATGCATCAGAATCATAAATTAAAACATTTTTTAGACATCATGTCCAGTTTAACTGGTGTCAGGGGATTGACAGATCGGATTTGTAATCATATTGATGTAGGAGAAGAGAGTAACAAGAGAGGGGGGTTGTGCTTACCATATGCTCGCGAATTGGTTGTCGTGCGTTTTGTTGAAGAGGAAAGAAGTTGGAGGGGACGAAAACTTTTTGAGCTCCAGATCCTTAGCGTGGTGCGGAATACCCCTGTACAAGCCTTTCCATTTTAGGCGATAGCGCTCTGGACTTTTTGAGCTTCAACTTCTAATCAGAATACTAGCGGAGAGGATGCAACAGAAGATATCTTTGGATTTCACGGCATTCACGAGTATCGCGCAAGATGACGGATAGAAGGAGGATCAATGGACCATCAGGCGGGAGTTCGGCGCCGATATACTCGAAATACATCCAAAAAGATGCTGCGTCGCAAACAGAGAGGCCGTTAAGGATCAGACAACCCAATGTTTTGAGAAAGATGTGTAAGGAAACCATGCTCCAATAATTGAGTAAATGTGCTAAAATATCATAGTCTTGAAGACCGGTGTTACCCCTTCAGCTTCAGGCTCTGCATATCTCGAGTTGGAAGCTTCCAAAGCCCCAAATTCTAGAGCTCCTGGTCTTTCGTCTCTCTCTACCTCCGGCTTAAAGCTCACATGTACTGTTCATGGCCCTCGACCCCTCCCCAAGAATGCTCCTTTCTCGCCTCACATCATACTCTCAACACACGTCAAATACGCCCCGTTCGCTACAAGAAAGAGGAGAGGCTATTTACGAGATTCAAGCGAGAGAGATCTGGGAGTACATCTGGAAACTGCGTTGAGAGGAGTGATCATTGGAGACAGATGGCCAAAGAGTGGAGTGGAAGTCATAATCACCATTCTGGAGGGCGAGGAAGATCAATGGTGGGGTGATGATCGGGGTGGATCGATTACAGCTGGAGATTGGGGAATGATGAGTGTTCTCAGTGGATGCATTACCGTTGCTTCGGCTGCGATTGCGGATGCCGGTATTGACTGTGTCGATGTGGTATCTGGCGGGGTGGCAGCTGTGGTCAAGAGCAATCAAGGGAAGCAAACGACGCTGGTTCTGGATCCCGTTCCATCAGAGCACCAGGAGATTCTCGCTGCATGCATTGTGGCATATCTACCTGCTCGAGACGAAATTACAGATCTCTGGGTCAAAGGAGATATTGGGCATGGTGATCGGTCAACAAACACCGCCCAGAGCGCATCATATGAGGAGCTTGCAGATAATGCGGTGCAAGCTGCTTTAGGCTCCCACCGGGTGCTTGTTGCTGCTCTGAAAGAGACCGCGAATATGAAGCTGGAAAGACAATGAGATTTACGATTTCCTAGCATGTTTACTGGAATTGGCGTTCGCAAACAAAATGGATGCATAACCATTGGACGATCTGGCCGTCTGATGTTGGAGTTGGGATGGTTTGCATGAGGAGCGGGGTCTGGCATATCGTTCAGATCATGCTTTGTCAGAGGCATGTGTTTGATTTTCAATGAGATACCACTTTATCGTCCCTATCCTAGGCCTCACAGCTCTGTTTTGATTGCCTTTTGACTTTGCATTCTCTATCTTCTTTGGCCGGTGTCAAAGAGTTACACCTTGCTTTCCCCATTCAGAGAGTACCTCTTTAAGACGTCTACCATCTAGTTCCTATTAATTTCCAGCATTTCTCCATCCTCTCCATCTCTTCCTCTGGGAGAAAACACCACCATACCTCTTCAAACTACGAACTCCAGACCCCCCTATTCAACAACCAACCACTTAACCATTCCTGCCATAATCCTGTGATGCCTTCCAAGATCCAACTCGATGAGAACCTCTGGTTTCTCTACATCTGCCTCCAGAAATCCGATCTCAAAGCTGTACGTCCCCCTAAATTCACTCCTCCCTCTTCCCACCCTCCACATCCACTCAACCTCCCTTACCTCACCTCACCCACTAACCAACCAACCAACTCTCCAGATCGACTTCAACGCCGTCGGCGCTGCAACCTCCCTCAAATCCCCCGCAGCACGAATGCGCTTTACCCGTCTCAAGCGACAGATCGAATCCGGCTCCTTGCACGCCGCCCATGGTTCCGGAGCCTCATCCTCCTCTCCACCACAACCTACATCACCAAATCTCCAATCCGAATCTACACCACATCCAGCCCCTAAACGCAAGCGAGTTGTCAAGTCGATAGACACAACTCCAACTACCACACCAACCCAACCAACCAAACACGAACCCGGATTACCCAACGATCATAAGGCGAAAGAGCAAGAGCAATCTCAGCCAAACTCAAGTGCCCAGCACACACCCAAACTCCTAGTCCCAACCACCTCTCAAACTCCAACCCCAGAATTCAAAACCGAGACCAGCACAGCCAAGCCCAAAGCCAAAGAGGAGAAAGACAGCAAATCCCAGATCAAAATCAAACTCGAAGACTACAGCAGCTCAGGCACCGATTTTAGTAGCGAGGACGATGATGGTGATGATGAGGATTCGGAGGATGAGATGCCGCTTGCTAAATTGCGGAAACGGAGGGGGCTGGGTATGGGTGTGGATATGGATGCGGATGTGGTCGGTGCGTCTAGAGGTATTGATGGAAGGGCTGGGTATGGGTGTGAGAATGGACCAGTGGCTGTGTATAATACATTCGCGACACGGAGAGAGGGGTACTCAGGTCGTGCTCCAGTGACGGGGGATGAGAGTGTGGCGGAGAGTCAGAGATCTGCTTCGCAGGGATTCGATGCAATGGATGTTGGCTTTGGGAATGGTAGTGGCAGTGGTTGGTTTGATGTAGGAGGTTTTGGGAGTGGGGCTGTGAGAGGTCTGTATGCGAGCCCGTATGCTGGTTGGATTGATGGACGGAGTCATGAAGATCAGATGGGCGCTCCGGGACCTGGATGGGAGCATTATGCGAGATATCAGGGACAGGAACACCATCAGGAACGTGAAGAGCAGCAGCAGCAGCAGCAGCAAAGACAGCACCAGGAGTTCGAACACAACCGAATTAGTGGGAGTGATGAGCCAAGAAAGTTGGTTTGAAGATGGAATGCCTGTTTGCATGGACTGTTTGCGGGGACATGAACCGGGAGAGTTATGATGGCAGGGTCAATGCAGGTTCATAGAGAGGGAAATATAGCGTAGCTCTTGGTTTCACGTAAAATGAGAAGGTCACATTCATATCTTTGGTCTTGAGGAGAGTACACATGAAGTGAAAGCAGTTCTATTTTCTCCAACCTCACCAAATTTGACTCCTGTGATCCAAGCCTCTCAAAAATCTCCCCATCCAGTCCTTTCATTTCAAACTCTTCTCTCCCCACCCAGGACCTTTAAAAGGCAATATCCCAACCTCTAACCTCCACCCCCTTGTACCTCTCCACCCCCAACTCACAAGCCAACTATCCCACCAACCCACCCTCACAAAACCCCATTCCAATTCCCATAAACCTCCTCCCCCAAAACCCTCAACATCACCACCTTAGCCTGATCACCATACAGCTCAATAACAGCCTTCTTACCAACCCTTTTTCCCAAGCCAAACCACGCTTCTCCTCCCGTGGCAAAAGTAACACACTCTTCTCTATTCTTCTCGCTCCACCAGATTAGTAAGAGACTCTCTTTTCTTCTTTTCAGCTAAGTCGAGGGAGGTGGTGAAGTTGGTGAGGAGGACTTTGCCAATACTACTGTTGTGGAACTAATCCTCATCACTTCAGCGCCAAAGAAAAATTGTCAACGAGATGGCCTTAAATATCTTGCTCAGTCGCAGTTTAGGCGAAGTAATTTCAGATAGAAAGATGGCTTTTGTCAATAATTGAAAAGACATTTTCCTTTTCATTAGATGCTTGAGGGGTTCCAGTAGCGATTACCCAGGTTGGTTGTGTTCACCGTGCTGCTCTCACTTAACAGCCGAACACCACAAGTAAACAAACGGGTGGGGACAATTCAATGACACGACAAACGAAGATGTCAGCTAGAACACAAGTGCTTTAGACAGCTACTGCGTATTGATTTCTCCCCCCTATACGTGGACCGATAACAAAAGGAGAAATACTCTGGAAACCACATGACATGAGCGCAGCTAGAAGTTGTCACATGTATTTATCACAAGAAGTTCTCCATTAGTCTACTTAGATTATTGACTCGTACAATACATATACTGCGCGAAGACATTTGATCATATTGGAGGACTTCACACATTAAGATAAAGATGGCAGACCCAATCTCCGTAACAAGGCCAGAGATCTGTCCATTATTGTCTTGGACTGGTTACCTAAATACCAAAGGTCATCATTCTTTATTGTCAAGCAAACAACTTCACCTTTAACCCCAACGCTAATCTACCTAAACCATACCCCTGCTCACCTCGAATGATTGCGATGTGCAACAAACCTTTTTAACAAACAACTTAGAGGCGCTAGTTCACTTCAACGGTACTCCACCTGGAATAATTGCGATGTGCAACAAACTTTTCCAACACAAAAGCAGTACTTTGTTCACCTCAACGGTACCCCACCTCGACTAATTGAGATAAAACCAAAAAAAACAACATACAACAGTGGGTATTCGCTGGTGGTCACCCACCCAACTACTAATCCACCGATCTGAAGCTTGGGTTTGGCAGAGCGGACGGGATGCCCCATTCTCTTCAGTCTATGGTCGTATGTGGCAGATCTGAGCTTACTCGGAATTATATACAGATAGATGATGATCGATTGACCGTTCCTTAGTGCTGGTGAGGGCGGGGCGGCTTCAAAGTTGGAAACTTGCTAGGTAACGCCGCCGATCGATCGCCCCCCGTGCAGTGTTCGCAGGAGTGTAAGTACGTTCTGTATTACTAGCTCCGTATTCAGTGATACACACGTCGTACCGTATTCTTGAGACTGTACGTATTGGTAGAGGTTGTGACAATACTACACGTGCAACAAAATATTTCAATAAAATTAAACAAGCGCTAGTACTCTTTCGGCTGAGTGATAAAAACATATCATTGCTTTCACCTTCATGCCCACGGCTGGTTCACTTCCTATCCTAATCACTGCATAAAATTGGGTATCTCATCGAAGAGGTGTATGGCCACATGCCCACTTCAATTCCTCCTTCGTCTTACCCTCATTATTAGACATATACCTTGAATCACGAAGTTCCCAACTAAAGAACCCCTTCCAGCTATTCCCGAATCTTCCAGCATTCCCCTCCGTCTCTCCCCACTCCATCAGCTTCAGTCCCGTCACATCAGCATCATCATCATCATCATCCTCCTCCTCCTCTTCATTCTCGTCATCTCCAAACTCAAAGACCTCCGAATCGGCATTATTGAATTGGATAGTAACGCAACACGATTCTCAGTAATATCGCATTACCGACACAGCAGTGACAATGACATTAGATTTGTACACTCTGCAGTACTCCATGGGTACTTCTTCGCCGGCTACGTATCTTCTCAGTAGCCGATGAGAGTTTTCTACAAGTATAAATGCTAATAGAACATACCGTAAGTAAAAAACAAAAGGGTTAAAAACAAGCCATGAATGTTTGTTGGAGAACTACCTAGCCAGCGAGCACTGGGGATACGCTATTCAGCCTCTTCGCACGCTGTTTCTGAGATATCTTGCAAGATCTTAAGTCTCCTGTTGAGAATTCTGTGCTGGTTTTGAATGAAGTTTGGGGATATTGCGACTTGGAGTTTTGGATTCATAACTGGCTTTCTGGAAAAATTGAGAGCTGTACTGAACGGTACTGCAAGGTAAGGTAAGGTACCTGATATGGACTTGTAGGTATGCGTGGGAAATCATTTGCGAGATATATCATCGCGATGGAAATTGATATATCTCAGCCTCTTGAATGTCCAGAAGAAAGATCTGGTAAGTATGCATGTTCTTGTTCTTGTTCCCTTAGGGTGTATTCCTCGAGTTCTTCTCGTCCCTGTTTGTTTTGAAGAGGGCGGTGGGTAGGTAGGATTGGATTGGGATCTGTATGCTTGTTGGTGAGGATTACTAGTATGTCATATCTCTGTTGAGGGGAAGGGAGATTCCGGAGTTTATATCTGATTGATTGCAATTTTGGGATTTCTAGGGGATGTTGATGGGCTGTGGGGTCTTGGGGTTGTGGAGTGCTGTCTCTTGTCTGCTCTGTTTACTATTATCTATCAATCCCTCGCTTACAATACCCCCTGAAAATGACTAGGCACTTGGCAAGGAAGTTGGGTACTGTACTGTAACCGGTGCGATGCGACCGATTAAGTGTCCTGTAGACGAAAATTTGCAATTCAGCCAGCACATGCTACCTAGGTACGTAGTACTATATTCTATTCTGTTTCACCCATGAGCTGCTCTTTCCCACCCCACCTCTTATTTTGAACAGACTAGGAAAAATGACGGGAAAATATCCATTCCAAGGACAATTTCAAGGACTTGGACTAGGACTTGGAATTGGAATTGATAGCAATCATCCACCCTCCATCTAGCTTCCAGATTGGGAAGGTGTCCGATGCAAGATGCACAGAGTGAGAAGAGCCGGTTTACGAAAAACACAGGAAAGGTTGGGTGATGTGATATGATGTGATGTGATGTCATCTACATTGATCTTCGATTCTTTGCGCGGGGGGATGTCAATCCGTGAATTTGGTGAAGAGGTGGTTGGTTGTTTGACATTTGATGTTGAAGTCGTGGAGAAGGGATGATGGGCTCGGCGTTGTTTTAGGGAGTTGGGGATAGGCTTGGGCACAGCGGGGGAAGAAGTTGCTGATTTCAAGGGAGGGAGGATAGGTAATTAAAGAAAGACAGGAGAAAAAGGAAAGACATGTCATGAAGTTCCTTACAAGTACCAGAACTGTACGGAGTAAAGGAATAACCACTCCGTAAATATCGTGGAATCAATCAATTATTTTTCAGTCCTTCCTCCTAGCAGCGGAACGCCTTGCATCCAAGTCTGGGCAAGACTGGCGTGCTGCAGTAGTGCAAGCAAGTCATCAATCCCTGAACCTTTTGAATTTCTTGTCCCTCCCCTCCCTGCATACTGTACCAAAAGTATCGATCGATGGGTGCAAATCGCATGCCCGACTCATCGCTCGACTGCGAGACATAGGCTGTGGGATGCGAAACATAGGATTCGTAAGTGTCGTGAGGCTGTTGGTTCTTGGGAGGGAAGAGGATTGGATGATAGTTTATAGTTTATTTAGTAGGGTTGTTAAATTTTGTTTGGAAGGAGGCAGTATTGAGGCGTGGTTGATCCTGTGTGCGCTGAGAAGATGTTAATGCAATGCATGGGAGTCTGCGATACGATACGGAAGTAGGTAGGGAAAGAGGCAAGGTGAGGCAGAGCAGAGTTGTGCGTGCTGCCGTGCGCTGTTTTGATAGGGTGTTGTGATGTTTCTCTGCTGATGGGATGTGCGGTGCAGTGCGTTGGGATGTTTTGATGCAGAGCGGCGGGAGGGTTAGCTGCATGGACGAGGCCGACGAAGAGGACGGGTCCGTTCAGAAGCTACCTAGTTTTGTTGTTGACTCGTTGCTTGGAGAGGCGAGGGGGCATTTGCAAGACAAGACAAGATAAGATAGAGAGACAGAGACAAGAGGGATGAAAAGCCGTAGACTCAGCAAGGGAAATGCAAATAGATTGCTACAAAGTCTTAATATGGAGTACAACAAAAAGTTTGGTGCAACAGACTAAATTTTCTATCTGTGATACTTATCAGCACCTAATATATGCAAGTAGCCGCTTCATATAAACATCTCCAAACCCCACAACAGCTCGGGTCTCCCCCATGGACTTGGCTACACTCCGCTCTGTAACAGACCTCAAGCTTTAATAGACCAACGCTTCTACTAGAAACAATAAATACTTGGGGGAGGGAGAATATATTGATTTGGCATCTTCATGATCTGGTGACACTGAACACTCATCGTGTTATCCCTCACTCTTCCGTTACAATACGAGTCTCCAGCTGCAGACTTCGTGATGCAGTCGATATGAATCCGATTAAGTTTGTTGATTTTCTCGTAAAGCCTTCTCACTCAACTCAACCCACTCTCGAATCCCTGCCACGATTATTCAGCCGCGTTCCCTCCCCCAAAATAGTGACCACTCACCAAAGCCAATCCCAACCAACGCCTCTCTCTATCCAATCACAATACACACATGAGGCGGAAGTTCTTCACCTCTCGCCAGTGTGGCCACTTGTCGTCCAGCATTTCCCGGCCTGGCTGGGTTTTTCCTTGCTCTCGGCCTTCCACATCCCTCCCGACGCTAATGCCACAGAGGCCATGGGCTAGGCCAAATCGGGATATAGCCTTGCTGTTATCTTAGCCCAGGAGAAGGGAGACTCGTACGCCTGTTGTAATCTTCCTCCTGGCAAACACCCCCCCTGCTCTCCCGTATCTTCACTTCCTCCCAATCTGACCTCACATCACCTCACCCTGCCAACTCTTCTCTTCTCTTCTTCTTCACCACATTCGTTCACTCCTCGAATCTATTCGCCTCGGTACGATAGATAGATAGATAGATAGATACAAAGCGACCAAGTCTCGAGATTCGCGTCACTCTGTTTATCCGTCATTCTTCCAGCCGTCTTTGACACCCACATTCGTTTTCCCGTCCGTCCTGGAGTGACGACTGTTGCCCCCTGCGATCAATGCCTTCGCCATTATTCAGCTCCGTCCATTCTTGAATCGCAACGCCAACAATTGAAAGGCCTCCTCGCATCACAACCTCCACCCTCCACTCGAAGACATCCATCTCGCCATCCTCATGGGTAAATGTACGTCGCGATGCTGCTGCCCGCTGCCTTGCCTCCCCTTGCTGACCACTGAACAGGGCGATGGGGCGTTATCCTGGACGCGGGTTCGTCAGGAACTCGAGTTTACATCTACAGGTGGCTCAATGCAGCCAAAGCCATACACAAGGCCGATCCCGAAGACTTGCTCAGCCTACCGAAAATAAAAACGAAGTCGACGAAGAAGATCAAGCCGGGAGTGTCCACGTTCGGTGACAGGCCGAGCGATGTTGGCCCGGAACATTTGAAGGAGCTCCTTGACCATGCTCTGAATATTATTCCCGAAGACCAGGTGAAGGATACACCCATATTCTTGATGGCGACTGCTGGTGTACGATTATTGGAGCCCTTACAACAGAAGGCTCTACTGAACGAGATTTGCGCTTATGCCAGCACCCATACCGATTTCTCACTACCTGATTGCGATTTACACATCCAGGTGATCCCGGGGGAGACGGAAGGCTTGTATGGATGGATTGCAGCAAATTACTTGCTTGGAGGTTTCGATTCACCAGATCATCATAACCATGGGAAAGGCCACCACACCTATGGATTCCTGGATATGGGCGGTGCTTCAGCACAGATTGCATTTGCTCCTAATGCCACGGAAGCCGAGAAGCACGCAAACGATCTAAAATTACTCCGAATGCGAACTTTGAATGGGCAGTCAGCAGAATATAAGGTCTTCACGACTACTTGGTTGGGATTTGGTGTGAACCAGGCCAGGGAACGTTACGTGGATGCCCTGATGGATGCGTCGTATACGAAGGCAGCCCACGAGCTTCCGGATCCATGCTTACCATCAGGATTGAAGACCACTTTGAAAGGCCAAGTCAGTGATGGTGCTGCGAGCAAGGATCCCGTTTTGGTTGGAACTGGACGCTTCGACGAATGTTTAAGACAGACGTATCCTTTACTCGACAAAGATGCCCCATGTGCGGACTTGCCGTGCTTGCTTCATGGACAACATGTACCAGCTATTGATTTCGATGTTAATCACTTTGTTGGAGTTTCCGAGTACTGGCACACCACACACGAGATTTTCGAAATGGCTCATAAGGACACGGCTTACGATTTCGCGGCATACCAAGCCCTGGTCAAGGAGTTCTGTAGTGAGGAATGGCACGATATTGAAGACGGTGTTGCTGCAGGGAGATGGGGCAAGAAGGTGGATGCCAAAACTGCACAGGAAGTGTGTTTCAAAGCATCTTGGCTGATCAATGTTCTCCATGAAGGTATTGGAATACCAAGAGTGGGAATAGAGAAAGGAACAGGGGCTGGGTATAACAGTACCAAGGAAGTCGCTGCTCATGCAAAGGACAAGGGGTTCCTCGACCCTTTCCAGGCAGTGAACACAATCGGTGGAATGGAAGTGAGTTGGACGCTGGGAAAGATGGTTCTCTACGCCTCAGGCCAAATACCACCAACGTCAGCAAATGCTGGACCAGTAGGATTCGGCAGCAATCTGAGAACAGACGACTTCCAAGAAGCAGGGTCGAACTCCAACCCGATTCCCATCGGCGAAGATGATACATGGTCAGAAGCCGCGGAGGAGATATCAGAAACTGTCCATTCACGCACAACACCCGGTTTCTTCCTTTTTATGATCATCCTCATTCTCATCGGATTTGTCTTCCGGAAACGCGACAGACGCATGAGGGTATACAGAGGATTCAACAATCTCCGTCGTAAAGGCCGACCAGGAAGCCCCCGCAAGGGAGGCCGAGGATTCTTCAGTTCCAGCAAGCTCTTTGGTCGCAGTTCATCCAACTACGAACGAGTCCTCGAGGACGGCGAAGCAGCCAACGAGTTTGAACTCGGAGATGTGGATTCCGACGACAACGAACATTCGGATAGCAGTGGTGGATCACGTATTGGACGGACTTCCGGTCTAGCTACACCAAAGATGAACGTGGTGAGCTTCGACTCGAATAATTACTTCGAGCACACACCTACCGAAGGGGTAGGGTTGGGACTCAACCATGTAGGCACTGTGAATGCCTTTGATAGAGCGGGCTTGGTGGTCCGAACAGAGAGTCGGGAGCGTCTAGGCCCGAATCTGCAGATGTTGGGTGCGGGGAGACGGAGTAGGGCAGGTAGTCCGACGAGGATGAAGAGTCCGTTAATGATGCCTCTGGAGGAGGTCTAATAATACACCACACCACACTACACTACTCAGTTCGGACATGAACCGGAACCAGGGAACCGAACTGCAACTGGAAACGGAACTGGTACTGGGAACTGCAACTGGAAACAGAAACAACAAAACACACCTACCTAATTAGCGCGGCGCATATGCTTTTTTGGAAACTGGGCTGGACTGGCGTTTTTCCCCCTTGCCCCTTTCCCCTTTTTCTGGGAAGGGAAAGATGGAACGGGGACATGATCTGCTTTTGTTTTCGTTTTTTTGTTTTTTGTTGGAATTGCAATTGAGAACTTCACCCCGCTTGTGGGATGGATGAATGGCGTTTTACCCCGGACTAGGGTGGGGTGGGATTACTGAGCAAGGTGGCTTTTTGCCGCTTCTCCTTCTCTCTTTGTTGAGTTGGGTGGCATGATGAATGAGTAGATGCTTGCTTATTGTTGTGTATGAACGAGGCTTGCCCCTTTGTTTTGCTTGTGGTGGGGTGGGTTGTGTGTGTATAGACAAACGCTGTGGGGATTACGGAGCATGAGGTGGAATGTTGAGTGAATGAATGAGTGGATGAAGAGTAGACAAAAGTGTTGTACTTGAATAAATCAACAACATGAGCTTCAAATTCAAGTCCATTGAAAATATCTCGCTTACTTGTTTCCTATCATGTGGGTTCTTTAATTTATTGATATACATATAGATATAGATACATGTACCTCTTCATTTGGTGTGACATGAGTGAGGTTTTCTCTTCTCTTCCTGGGATATTCGTTACATCCTCCCATCTGTCTAGCTGTGTGTCTATCTTTGAGGTTCCTCCATAATTCCGACTTTTATTAGATTTAATATCGACATCACGATAGTCGCCTTCTTGCTCTCCTCTCCTCCTTCCACAGGTAATTAATGCGGCGGTGCGCCGGTGCCATATCTCCTCCTTCTCCCTCCTCGATCCCCACTCGTTTCCCACTCTTTCTTACTTGTCCATCCTACAAATCCCCCCCCTCAATCCCCCTCACTCCTCTCCAAGAACCCAGGGTCACTCCTAACCCTGCCCTCAAACTTCCTCCACCACTCCTCAAACGCCTTCAGCGGCACGACCTCCACGCCGCCATTCACGTTCCCGCTGAAGCTCGCGAGGAAGTTAAACGCGTTCTTGATGATGCGTTGGGCTAGCATTAGAGTATCGGGTTTCTTGCTGCCTCCGACTACACTTGTACCGCCTGGGCTGGAGAGGACTAGGGCTTGGGAACTTGAAGTGGGATTTGAGGTGGAAGAGGTGGAGTGTAAAGCGACTATCTGAGATGATACTGAGTCGGCGCTCTCGAGGGATATACCGAGTGTGATACTCTCTCCTGGAGCGGAACTTTCATCAGCGTCCATATCCACCTCCGCTATCCCCCCTCCCCCGCTTCCCATATTTTGCGTTGAGGGATTCGAGGATCCTAAGCCTGAGATCTTGAACACGGCGCTTTCTTTCCCGGGACCGATACCACCGAGGAATTTAAATGTTGGGGGAGTGGATTGGGTGGGGTTTGGTGGGGAGATGGTGGAGGAGGAAGGAGGAGGAGGCAGGGAGATGTAGACTGCTGCTGCAGTGTTGGGGGGGAGTGTTATTCCTGGGAGGAGGAAGACGACTGTGTTTTGCTTGTGTTAGCTTTACAATTTCTGTCCGTACTAGAAAATGGGAATAGTATGGCAGGGGAGGAGGGAGATATGCAGGGCGATTAAAAAGAGGAGAGGGAAGGGGGGTAATGAACCTATATGCGAGAAGGCTTTCGCTCCAGTAGGGAGTGTGTATACGAACGAGGTCTGTGATGGCGCGGAGCTGGGCATCGTTATACACGGTGCGCCGGTGGGGATTACGCCGAAGAGCTGAGGGAGTTGCTCGCCCATCTTGTGCTAGGTGGGAGATTTGATGTCGGGGTGTATGGTGCTGGTTTTTTGGTATAGGGGGAGTGAAGTGTGGTGGTGTGAGGTCTTGAGGCGCAAGGTTGAGGGTGGACAATCGGACGGGATCGTTCGGGGATGGAGTTGTGGGTTGGAGGGAAGTAGAACTGGATATGCGGCCTTTTGATGATTCCCTGGAGTTTGTTTGATATATTTAAGTAGGTTTTGAGTGTTAAGAAATGAAGTGTGTTGGCTTCTAGGGAAGAGTGGATGTTGAAGTTCTCTGTCCGTTCCACAAGGTTGGAGAAGAATCGAATTGAGACAGGCGGGGTGGAAGACAATCAAGCTCTGGTGGGGGTTTTTCTTGGCATGGATCTGACAAGCTGGGCAACCGTCAACCACGGAAGCTACATGATATTTCTAGAACACTTCACTTGCAACATCCTGGAACAAACAACATCAACATTCCGAACCATTTTGATCTGCGGAAAAGAGGAAAGATGAAGAGTAATCTGGATTTGGTTAATGAGTGTGATGTGTAAGTCAGATATCCTTTTTGTTGCTGTATTTATTGTTCTTGTAGAGGAGAGAGGATGGCGGGGTAATTTATGTTTGGAAATGTACCTCCTTGAGCTCTTTCCACCCATTTTATACCACATCCAGCTCATGGATTTCTCTAACGATCCTACATATGCTTTTGAATCTTCCCAGATATACCTATCATTATACCTTCAAACTCTCCTCCTACCTCCACAGCTCAACACCAACTAACACCTCGACAGATTCCCCTACCCC
>JAFJYG010000410.1:0-45505 GCA_017366145.1 Cadophora sp. M221
GGGGGGTGGAGAGGGGTGGAGAAGAGAGGAAATGTATAATATAAAAGAAAAGCTTGGAAGGGGGTGGAATTATGTTGAGTAGAGTCGAGTAGATATGTGTGTGATGAGGGGGGAGAGGAGAGAAGGGAGAGGAAGGGGGGTTGTATAAATGAATGTGGATGAGATGACCTATTTTTCGATTCACTGTTGAGGTGAATTGAGTGAGTGACATGTAGGGAGAGAAATGGAAAACCTCTCCTTTCGACTTCCTCCTTCTCGATCGAGTTTCCTGCTTTTATTCCCAGGCATCTTTTCCCGACTTGACAAGTGACTGGACTGAGTACGAGCAATCATTCGTCCCATTCGTTCACTTTCTTTTTACCGCCTCACCCCACTCCATCCATTAAATCCACCGGCTTCCGCGCCTGAAGGTAATACTTAGTCTAGCGCCATGTATTATATACCTATATAAAGCGGCCTTCGATACACAGTGCTGGACTGGACCGGATCGGTGGGCAGCGCTGGAGATTGCAAGCACCTCACTAGATGATCGATGGACGGTGGATATTTTTTTTAACTTTTATGTGGAGGAGCTAGGAAGGAGTTACTAGGCGATTCTGTCATGAATGAGATGTTTAAAAATTGTTGTTTCTGGAAGGAGATGTAGAGTAGGGATATTGGGGTTGGAGTTTGGAGTTTGAGAACGAGGATAGAGTGGGAAGAGTTTGATGGTGAGTGCATGGGTGATAATGGGAAGGGATATGACGGCAGTAATGGTATATTATCCAATGAATCAATACTCTCTCTGGTAATATTTGGAGATGTTGGAATTGAGTAAGTTAGTAAGAGAGTTCACGACTTAGTTACTGTTTAGTTGGTGATGTGACCTTTGACTCGCACACTGAACCACGATGAAGAACGCGACTGTCGCGATTTCATATCAATGGTATAATAAAATGAGATTTTGGTGTTGAGAAGAGTTTTTATATGGTGTAAAGGTGGAAGGGTGAATGGGTTAGGTTGGCTTTCACCTCGCTGGATGGAGGTTGAATGATGGAATCTGCCGAGCTTGGGGACGTTTTATTATGTTACTGAGTTTCTCTCATATCTGGGTTTTTGGGGTTGGGTATGATTGTGCGAATGTGCTCCCCTTTTACTGATATCTTGTCGTATTGAAATTGTCGGGTAGAAGATTTGAATATTATGAACGGTGCGGAGGAAGACGAACTGGGTTCATGTTGGAATGAGTGGAGGTAAATGACAACAGATAACATGTTGACATCGAGGTAAGCCCCAATAAAATATCATTCTTCTCGGCTGTCACTTTTTGGGTTCACTTGACGAAAGTAAGATTGTCACTAGTCAAAGATTTCAACACGTAACGCGACGAGATATGTCACTGTTCTAGAATTCGGCAAAGCTGGATTCAGACAATATCGGTTCGTTTTCTTGAATGGCAGATTTGATGATGTTCTAGGTTGTGGGTCAGCTAAGGTTATTTTATAGCTAATTTTGGTTTTAGAGAACAGAGGATGATGTCGTGAATGGGCAGTGGGAAGAAGTTCAGTTCTTTTGAATCATTTGAGAATATGTTTGCGGATTGTGAAAGCTTTTACTTATAGTGTGTTTCTCTAGTGGGGTGAATAGAAAACAATAGGTAGGGATCATGTTATGGAGTGTAGCTTTATATAAGGGAGCTGTTTAATGGTAACTAGGACTGTATTATCATTCTTTATCACAATACGAGATTGTGACTGCGGTAACTGTGATGTGCTGAAACTTTCTTTAGAGACGGAGGTGCGTCATCGTCTAGCTACTCTCTTACAGAGTCTTTCACCGGTTCGATCTCTCGAAATGGCTAGATAAATAGAACAATTTTCTAAACAAGGAAAGAAGATTGTAGATGACAACATCAAAATGACATGGTAGTGGTTGTCAAAAAGTGTGAGGCTTTCCATGACTTGAGTACCAAACAGGAGCATGGAAGGAGGTGAAATTTCGGTGACCATTATATTCTTAGTCTTTCGATAGATAGGGTTTTTGTGGTGTCAGGTAAGTTCGGTAGGATAAGAGGAGGCAATAGAACGTTTCAATTCGGATTTCTGATTTGGTGAGTTTGATTCTAGGCTTCCAATATCGTTCACAAGATTTATACCATTAGAAGACTACAGAGAAATTGCAGTAAATAGGTTAAAATTATTGGCATCAAGTAGCAGAAACATGATTATCTCACCATCATTCACTACCAACGCTTTCATGTCGCCTTGTGGAACCTCACTTGCGCCCCGGTCCCGCTTCTATTCTCAACCGCCGTATGCAGCTTGATCTCGCCAGGACCTTCCATATTTTCGCACTTATCAAATTGTTGTAGGAATCGGACAATCAGATAACCCGCCTCCATGAAGGCAAATTGTTCTGTTGATATCCAAATATTAGCTCGCTTAACTTAAAGGGTGTTCAGGAGGTAAGCGAACAGGGGCAACTCACGACCAAGACACTTGCGCGCACCTCCACCAAATGGAACCCATTCCCATCCAATCTTTCTGCCCTCCCATCTTTCAGGTTTGAAGTCCTCAGCATCTTCGCCCCATAAATCGGGACGATGTTGGATCGCATACAGTGGGATGAGGATCTGGATGCCCTTTCGAACGAATATTGGTTTGGAGCCATCAGATCCGCCGCCACGAGGGAGTGTCGTATCTCTCAGCGCAATGCGTTCATTCATTGGTATAATTGCCACGATACGGATCACTTCGTGCATAACCCATTGCAGGTATTCACATTTCCTCAGCTTCGTGGCGTCCATGTCCTTGACATTCGTCTGAACTCCAAACTGGTTAAGGATGGCGGAGCGGAGCTTGTCATAAATCGCTGGATGTCGAGCCAGAAAGTAGAAGACCCATCCTAGAAGTGTACCGGTGGGATCTCGACCGGCCATCAAAGTGTGTAACGTCTCGTTCCTCAATTCCATAGGATTCTGCGTCTCTTTGGCGAGTTCGTCAAGCAGCACGAACTTCCGACTTCCCTTCTCCTCCATGGAAAGCACGTCCTTCTTGCTCTCCAGTCTATCCATAATCATCTTGTCGATAACTTTGTGAATCTCGGCGCAGTGCTTCTTCATTTCTCCCATAGGCATCAGCCAGAAGAATTTACCCAGTGCACCACGCTTATCGACGAGATGTTTGGCGGCGCCGAAATGGTGGCTGAATGCTGCTCCGTCGATGCTGCTTTTAGTTGCACTGTCCAGTCCTGCAATGGTAGCTTGAGAATGTACAGATTCCCCGTATAAGAACTCGGTTGATGTGTCCAAAGTGAAGTAGAAGAAAAGCGGCTGAAGATCCATGGTAGAAGTCCAATTGTGGTCGCCGACATTGAAAGTCTGAAGCAAAGTCTGCACATGTCTTTCTACGAGATTCAGATTCGAGACCTCCTCCTTCGAAAATTGTGGCCGTACCAAAGCCCGTGAATGTTTCCACTGTGCGCCTCTAGAAGTGAAAATGCCCTCACCCAGTAAAGGCATGAAGGCATTGGATCTGGTAGCACTGATATCGTAGTCTCCAGATTGGGTTGAGAACATTGCTTTCACATTCTCAGGATCGCGAGTAACAAGTAGCTCATAATTCAAGATTGGGACGCGCACTGTATGGATGTCCGTTCCGACCTCGTCCATCGCGGAAACGACATATTGAGGACCGCGATCTTCCTTCGTGGCCTTGATGGATTCCTTGAGACGAGAGGTGCCCAGAAGGTTGTTACTGTGGAGAGTGGGGGCAGGGGAGCATCCGCGTCGTTCTGATTCTGCTTTCAATTTCTTGGTTCGGATCTTTGATGAGATGATCTTGGATAATATGAGAATGAAGATGGTGAACGCGAACCCCACAGCGACAGACCGCAAGGAAAGGAACAGCATATTTGCAACTTGCCCTACAATCTTGGAATTTAGAAAATTGCGAGCGATGAGTTTCAGACCTAGAATTCAGATGTCAGAAACCCTTTCCTTGGAGACCCCGCATGAGCTCCTCAGAGAAGGGGGGGAGGGGTTCCAGCTGCCATGGGAATCGAAGGGAATTTCCCGTAGCCCTACGGACACAGAATTGTCACAAAGGAGGAGGTCTAACCTCAGAACAGTGTTGGCCGACCACACTTCACTTCCTAAAAGTCTTTGCGAATCAAGTCGAAATCCATAGTTGTTGATCTTCATCTTGCATCACACTATTTTTTGAGGACCTTAGCTCTCACGGTCGATCACCACACGTCATGGCAATCCCAACACTCAAGGTTTTGAGGACAATTTGGTGAAAATGATACTGCTGAGGCTCTAGCCAAAAGTCCCGGATGAGGCTATTCCCGAGTGAGTATGTGCACATCACATGAAAGTATGTCCCAAAACTTCAGAGCTGAGCCTTTTTGGCGACTACCAGGACGCCTTACGTTTGACTTTCCACAATTATTAGCTGCCGAAATACTAGTCTGGTGTATGCAAGCCATTGGTCAAAATAAGTGTTGAGGCTACAGCGCCGGAGCGCTTGACCGTCGACCTGTCAAATAGGAACGACGGAAAAAGGGCTTCGGCTAGTTGGCGACGATCGATTGTGTCAAGAATATTTTGCTTGGCTAGGAGGCTCAAAGTATATTTTTGAAAGAGGAAACGAAGGCCGATCGGAGCTTATGCAGAGATCGCCAGCTAGTGAGCCGCGTCGGAATTTAGGAGGTTTGATTCCTCAGACCAAACAGTGAAAAGCGGAGCCTCTAAGCGGGAAGATGTAATGGTGCAGAATCCTTGTGTCGTGTCTTCTTTGGGACATGAGATGCAAGATAAGGGATGGTGGCATCCGTAAACGTGAGGAGATGCAAGTTGGATGAGAGATTGGGACGTCAGTGGCGTGCAGGAGGATCATTGCAGGAACTTGCTGACCGCTCTATCAAAGAGGAAATGATGAACAGTTTATCGGAAATTTCTGCCGTCAGAATTATGTTCAAATTCTGAGAGAAACTGCGTTCTCTCCACTTTTACTATCCGGCAACTTCGAGGAACTTCAAGCAAAACTCACTCAACTCTTCTGTCATCATCAGACCCTCCAGACTATTCCAAACCACAAGCAAGATGCTTCTCCTCCAAACAATCATGGCCACCCTCATTGCTACTAGCTTTAGTCTTCCTACTCCTCCTGTGAGTTGAAGGAACAGTTGCAGTTTCATCTTGAAAGCGGGACCCTGAAAATTTGCTGATAGTAAACAGGAGACGAAGCGAGATCTCATTACCTTGGATCTTGACCCAAGTGTAAATCTGGACCTGCTCAACGACCTGTGTATCGGAATTGCAGTTTGCAATCCCGTGAGCGTGACGGACAATGGGAAGTAGGAGCAAGGACTGCGCTTTCGGAAAGGGATCGGTGAATTCAAGGAATTGGAATTGATAAGGGGTGGTGTACTTCGCATGCGATTGTCTAATGTACCTGTTTGACACATTTAAATTGAAATGTGTATTGATTTGGGCGACTTGTCAAATAATCTATGGCCTTGAAATCTGTGGTGAGACAAAGAAATAACAAGCCAGGAAAAATCCCTTCTCGTGAAGCTCTCTGGCCAAAACAGCGAATGTCTACGCAAGACAAGGAGCCAAAGGACCCAGCCTGGAGACCATTCACTAACCGGATGAGCACAAATTCAGGTTCAGTCTTAGTAGTTCAATATCATGCAAGAAAATCTGTACGTTCAAGTCAAAAGGATCAAAAATACTTTCATTATTCAATATTACGATCAACTTAGTCCCGACACTCTCGGTCCCCGGAAAATTCGACAAACGCTCGGCCACAGTCAACACCGCAAACTACAGACTCTTGACTTTCAAGCTGACTCCATCTCTCGGTCTCAAAACCAACCTCCACATCTTCAACTTCTCTGGATCCTCAACACTCTTATCCATATCAAACTCATACAAACTCAACAAACAGCAGATAATAATCTTCATCTCCGTCTCCGCGAACTTCCTCCCAACACAGCCCCTAGGACCTTGCAAGAACGTCATAAAGGCATTCGTAGTATACGTCTCGGGGAGCTTGTCCCAACGATCGGGGTTGAATTCGTCAGCCGTGGGGCCCCAGTACATCGGGAGTCTGTTGATCGCATTGGCTAGAACGTAGATAACTGTTCCACCGGGTACGTGGTAATCGCCTAGCTGGTCGTCGGCGATAGATTCACGGACTGTCATGGGAATGGGCGGGATGTAGCGCAGTGACTCGCGGCAGACGTTGTCCAGATACGGGAGTTGATCAGCATCGGCTTTAGCGAGCGATTCTGCATCGTAGCGCATCCCTGGGTCGAAGAGGAAGGACATGAATTGCTTGATCTCATCGCGCAGGCGAGATTGAATCGAGGGGTATTTTGAGAGAAGGTGTAGTGTCCAAGCCACACCCGTTGCCGTCGTGTCGTGTCCGGCACCGAGGAAAGTCATGACCTGATCGCGCATGGTCTCGAAAGAGAGGCCTTGTTCGCCAGCTTCCTTCTGCTTGAGGTTGTCTTTGGAGATAAGCGCGATGATGTCTTTGTGTTTGGTGTGTGCGGCGGCTTGGCCTTCCTTCTCGGTGATGATTTCGGTTGCTTTATCGAGGATAATAGTGCGGGCTGATTCCATATCGCGGTTCATCTTCGCGGGGATGTACTTGGTACTTGGGATGAATGCTTGGAGACCATGGAGGATGCGAGAGCCAATGTCAAATGCAAACACCAGGCGGTATGCTTCTCGGATTGGTGTTTCTGGGTTCTCGAGGGAATTGATATCTGTTCCGAAGCCAGCTTGCCCAATGATATCGAGGGTGGTGCGGTTCAACCATTCGAGGACCTCGAAGCACTTAGTCGTGACACGCGCTTGTTCCATCTCTTCCTTCCAGAGGCGGGAGAGGAGAAGTGCCTTCTGCCAAAACACTGGCGAGAGTGCGCGAATGGATCCGATGGAGAATCCTGGAGCGAGTGCCTTGCGTTGATGGACATGCGCAGAGCCTTCAGCCAGCAGGACACCCTCACCCAAAATCCTCACCATCCAGAGCTTCGCCCTCACAGGCTTAGGATAGTTGTAAGGATTCTTGATGGTCATTTGGTGGATGGCTTTGTCGTCTGCGACTGCAAGACGTTCAGCACCGAAAGGGAAGAAGTACCGAATAATTGGACCATGCTCTTGGTGCCACTTTCGTTGAGGGACACCACATTCTGTAGTGATGATTTCGACGAACTGACCCCATAATGGGTAACCTGGGACTGTAGGAATGTGTCGAAGCTCCGAGATGTAGAATGGATAGATGTATGACTGATAGATGGCGATGTAGAGTGGAATGGTGGCAAGGTAGACGATTGGCAACACACCAAGAAGAGAATAAGTGGTAGTTTTAGAAATGAGGAAGGCAACAACTGTGCCGGCACCAACAACGTGGAGCAAACTGATCTGGAAAACCATGATTGAAGATTGATGTTGACGAGGTAAGGATCAGAGTTGGTAGAGATGTAGTATTCAGAACGGGGGCATATGTGAATGATATGGTTGGTACGAAGTATGCGAGCAGTCCAACCAGCCACCTACACAATGAATTATCAAAAGTTTTATTTTGGTTAAACCAAAACCCAGGTACTGATCGTCATCGCCCGCATTAGCCAGCTTGGGATTCAGCTTTAGGAAGACATCTCATACACTACCTGAAGGTCCCTGTGTTCCGGTATCTGTGCTAGAGAGCTCATTGATCGACACAACAAGGAACTACTCACCCAGACTTTTGGATAGAGCGGGTGAAGGAAAATCTTTAAGTCTTTGGTGGTTTCTTGGGTATCATCACCATAATGGATAAGATCACCAGAATTTGCAGGGCCAGCGGGAGACGAGACTGAGAACAGCTGTGGTCGCCGACCATTTCCTTCCAATGAGGAGGTTCCAAGCATCAACACTTTGCTAGACAGAAGACAAATGAGGTGGTTTTAACTAACAGCCTTGATTGAGTGATGGGCGAATATCTTTGGGATAAGATCGACCGGTATATCCGATTTGACGTCGAATATTAGGACAAGAAAGACCCATGCCGCTTCGCAAATACTTCCAAGCTTGTTCCCCTATCAAATTTAGCCTTGGGACCCTTGTGTTTTCATTCCAACCCTAGAATGTAAAGTTTGAAAGAAAATTTTCACTTTCAGATCAGCATGGACTTAGCTCTATGAAATAAGTGAATTAAATTGATGACCACTAATTGGTGTGCAAGCAGGCGGTTCCATCATTATGCGAATGCGGCTCCACACTAGTGCCCCTCTCATATAATATGCTTGGTAAAGTCACCCTTACACTTCTTGTTGGGGCTTAGATCACCTTGCATTAAATTTACATCAGTCAGTGCCGGAGATCTCTTCCTAGGATCATGGTATCGAGCGTAGAGTCAATCGATGTGCTACTGTCAGGGTCCTTACTTCCTTCAGAATACCATCGTCATCTTCGAATCTTGAAGTGCCAAATAGAAACTGATCGCTGGTCTTGCATGCATAATGCATCCACCAGCTTTTGAAATTTCATTCGTGAAACCGGGTTGTTCCACAGAACTTGTCCTCAAGCTTTGATCGCCGCTCTTGATAGGGAAATATCCATGACGGAAGTGGCTACTTCTGAGAAAAGGATCAGATTGTTGATACTCTTCTGAGTAAATGATCATCTACTGCAAAGACGATCATTCTTATGATGGGTTCTGGGTTTCAGGGATCCTAGCTGCTAAAATCTGTCAGCTCCGAAATATTTGTAAACAAAGGTCTCCCCAGTTTGTTGGACTTCAAACAAAATTCTAAATCACTTCATACCTTAATCACAAACGCTCTGTTCAACAATGTCTTATTCGTACGGATTATCATCTGGGACACCAGCGGTGATTCCCATCAGCTTGTCGCCATGGAAGAATTTCGACAGGCTCTGGACCTCGGTCATGGGCTATCCAGCGCAGGACTTCAGATTTGTCCCAGGAAAGACGCCTTTCTCAACGATGAAGGAGACGGTTGCCATGATTGTACTCTATGTCGTAGTCATTTTTGGCGGACGAGAGATCATGCGCAATCGCGAGCCGTACAAATTGAATGGACTCTTCAAGGCGCATAACCTTTTCCTCACAGTCATCAGTGGAGCGCTACTCGTTCTCTTTGCAGAGCAATTGCTTCCAACTCTCTGGAGACATGGCCTTTATGAGAACATTTGTGGCGCAAGTGGTTGGACTCAACCATTGGTTGTTCTCTACTATGTGAGTTCCCAGGAAATCTGATCAATGACCCAAGATTCTGACTATGTAGCTTAACTACCTCGTCAAATATGTCGAATTGATTGACACCGTCTTCTTAATGGTCAAGAAGAAGCCTTTAAGTATGTGAATGAAAATGAATACATGGATCTCGCTGACATAGATGTAGCTTTTCTTCATACGTACCATCACCCAGCGACGGCACTTCTCTGCTACACACAGATGATCGGACACACTTCAGTTTCCTGGGTACCAATCACCTTGAATTTGACCGTTCATGTGGTCATGTACTGGTACTACTTCCAGAGTGCTCGTGGTATTCGAGTGACTTGGAAGAAGTGGATCACGCGCTTGCAAATTACTCAATTTGTCATTGATTTGGGTATGCATCGCCGCTCAAAGTCCCGCACATTTTCTGACTCTCCCCACAGGCTTTGTCTACTTTGCGTCTTGGGATTACTTCACCAGCACCTACGCTCCATCTCTGCCACACGTCGGCACTTGCGCCGGTGAGCCTTTTGCCGCTGTAGCAGGCGATGTAATCCTGAGCTCATACCTCGTCCTCTTCATCTCCTTCTACATTGCCACGTACAAGAAGATGTCAAACAAGCGATCTGCCGCCAAGATCGCCCAGAAGGCTGAAGTGAAGATGGAAAAGGCTGAGTTGCCGACGATCAAGGAGACGGCTGAGAAGGCGACACAAGCTGTCAAGACCGCAAATAGCGGCATGCACAACATCAGCCCAAGCGGCCCATTTTTCTGAGCGACGGTCATGAAGCTTGCGAGTCAAACCTGAAATTAAACACAAGGGTGGGATAATGCTGATAATGAGGGAGATGCAATGGAACTGAGACGGAAAGGAGCGGAGGACAATAATATCAACTGTGCTGTACACTCATGCTGTTAAGGGAATTCGTTATTTATGTCGAAATTTGAAAGCAAATAAAAATCCGTATCAATCTAGATCTTTGATAGGAGGAACCAATCACCTTTGTGACCGAACTACCGCGACTCGAGATTCGAAAGTTTCCATTTCTGTGATTCGGGCATAGTTCCCCTGGCAGCCTTCATCACCTAGACATTGTAAGCCGGTATTTGAAGGGACTTAAGATTTGCATTTGGCGAACTGAGGCTCCAGTGACCTCACTAGAAGCGGAAGGACCATGCTTGATGATGAAAAGGGGGGAGCTGTACGTCAAATCTGAGTCAAGCCCGATCAGGATAACAGGCTGCGGGGCAGGGACAGCAACTGCTTATCGAAGAAGGTTCGCGTCGAATTCAAACAGGGAGGCCCATCCCACTAACCAGCCGCCGTGGGCCTCATGAGTGTTGTGATTGGGAACAGTTATATCAGTGGGGGTTGAGAGACTAATGCGAGTGGGTGAGGGAACTATGAGGTTGGGATAACCTCTAGTAGCTAGAATATCTAGCCGCCTTAGCGCGATGCCCGGATCATTTTACAGTAAAACCGGAAGATAAATATAGCGCGATGTCATCTGCTCTGCTGGATTATTTATCCGAAAGATTGGCGTCGGCACTGACGCTGTAAAAGGGAAGCCGTAAAAGTAACGACAGTCGTCTCAACCACCAGAGCCACCTGCCTCAGATCTCTACGCATTTACTAGCAAGGCCTACCTGCGTCTACTGTACTGTACGACATTCAAGTGAGCAAGTTTAAATATGCATCGGCCTCTCCTCAAGAGTCGGCCAGTCTTTGCAACGCCTCGATAATTACCTTCAATAAATCACCAATTTTTTTACTCCCATTGACCATCACCATCGACCTGGGATCACAGGAAGTAATTAGTTGGGCTCGAGTAATTGGAGCGGCCGATTCAGACGAACCTCCGCACTTGACGTGTTCCTGATCCCGATCGATCGACTTCTGCACAGAGTGGATCTGCGCTTGGATCAGCGAACTGCTGGTGTCCTTTTGAAATCCGGCTATCGAGAGATCCGGTTATTCAAGACCGCTGTCAACCTGTCTATCAGGCGAGTCAGGGTCTTCAGCCTCAACATCCAGGGGCTCGCTATTGCTCCAGTCCTGTTAGTCTCTATCTTGATTTCTGTTTGATCGCTTTCCTTGTGGTTAGTATGGCCGAGCTGATCTCAGCTCCAAAATAGTGGGCGATATACGTCCCTGCTAGAGCACGGGTTTGAATCATACTTCCAAAGAAGACATCGATGAAAAATCTGTTGCCTCATCAAGGCTTAGGCGTGCCATCCAAACTATTCTGGAAATATCTTACTGTAAGTTACGTTGTTCCTACCTAATTTTACTTCATTGGATGGTTCTCGATACGTCACTTGCCTTCATCTACCTCGAAACCTCTACCCACAGTATGTTAACATTCTTCCGCATGGTGGGGTGTAGCATAATTAATCCATACAGCAGTGCTACAGGAGACAAACAGGCCAACTGGGAGCTTAAGCATGCTACGATACCCAGTCCCGATGATCATCAAGACAGCTTCCCGCAAATGACCCGTGCCCACTACAAACTCATACGC
Source organism: Cadophora sp. M221 (assembly GCA_017366145.1). NCBI lineage: Eukaryota > Fungi > Ascomycota > Leotiomycetes > Helotiales > Ploettnerulaceae > Cadophora > Cadophora sp. M221. Next base: position 11,741 of record JAFJYG010000410.1, read on the forward strand.
CGACTGCCTCACTTTCGCTCAAGAGATTACGGCCCTATCAAATGTCTCTACTACCACCTCTCCCGAGTGTACGGGACTAAGCATTCTATTGTCTTCAACTCTCTGATCGTCGCGACCATTGCTCTGAGCGGGCAACACATCAAATGTTGGACCCTCATGGTCCACTTGACCAACACCTCTAGGCGGAACTCTAGCCATGTCAGCCCATAGATTGGCTGCAAGAAAATGATCTTCCTTGCACATGCTTTTCATCTGTCACTTCATCACAATTTGCTACCCCAGCAACTTCGTCCTGTTCAGGATGATCTGCAGTTCTACGGAACTGCTCAGAATATTCGAGCACGAAGGTAATGGACATGGTTGAAGCTTGGGAGCAATCTTCCGGTCCTTTGGAGCAATCCCCAGCGCAAATATCTGAGGCCTTCAGTCTTGTCGTGTCTAATGGTATGTGAGGCAGCAACTTCTGTGTGCCCAGTGGTGACATCTACTTATCACATCTCTCAATCCTCGAACGCGCGTCGTCTTGTAACATTGCATATCATCCACTTTAATTGAATTTTCCTCTACACTTGCAGGTCACCATGTCAAATCTCAACAGCTCAGTTCTATATCAAGCTCCTGTTCTCTTGAACTCGAGTTCGTGTGGTGGTTTTGGCAACTCCCGCCAGGTTGGCAACACTGCGTGGAGTACCTTGTCTCAAATATGGTCCTTTATCACAATATGGAGGGTCTTGGTTCTCTTTCTGTTTCTTGGGAGTTTGAAGAACATACCCTTGATATGGCATGTCAGTATTCTTAACTTCAGCCTACTTTCCCTTTCTAACAGCCATGCAGTTACGAATAGTGAATGCGTTCAGGTTTTGCCTGCGTACTCAACGACCCAAGGTCCCTGTCTCGTCAGCTCAACTTTTCCAACCGCTTATTACCACCTCACATGCTCCCATCATGGAGATTGACTTCAACCTGCACAGTAAGTCAACTCAAACCATTTTTGTTCACAATGTCTCTAACACATTGTCAGAAACCAACTCGTCATATTTCTCCGACATTGACATCGCCCGCACACATCTAGTCTGCACTCTATTCTCCACCGGGATCGAATACATGCGTGGTGGTACAGCAGCAATCACTGGATCCAAGAAACCTATCTTCGGTCTGGCTCTGGGGGCCGTGAGCTGTTCGTTCAAACGTGAACTGAAGCCCTATGAATCCTACGAGTTATGGACTCGTATCTTGTCATGGGACGAGAAATGGATATACATCGTCACACACTTCGTTCGCAAGGGCGCTGTCATGCCCAACAAGTACACTTTGTATCCCCAACAGAATTCGGGCGAGGAGGACATCAAGCGAAGAGAAAGCACATCCAGTGTTGATAGCGCTGATGGCAACGAAGCTGTTGTTGCGACAGCCCTGAGTAAATGCGTCTTCAAGCAAGGTCGACGCACAATTTCGCCAGCTTTGATGCTGCTGAAGTCCGGCTTACTTCCCTGCAAGAGGCTGGATGATGCAGTTCCGCAGGCGCCTGTGCCAGTATCATTTGACTCTTGCTCCTCATCCGATTCTGGGATCGATGTGGCAGAAGGCAAAGAGGAAAGTGATCTGGATCTGATTGAGCATGAGCGACAGCGCGGGATGCGGGTAGCATTTACTCTCGCGACCCAAGGCCAGAGCGCATTGGAGAGGGAGTTTACAGCGGAAAGCGATGCCCTAGGAAGACATACTGATGGTACTGGGATCACGGGAGTTGTCTCCACGCTCGCTCAATTGGCACACTTGAAGAGGAAGCAGATACTTTAAAACTTGATTTTATTTTGTATTTACAGCAAATATATCCAGTATAATATTCAGAAATAATCATTACCTCAATAAAATTCACATTTCCATCCCTTTGTCTCGTCTTGCCCCCACACCCAGAAGAATCGACTCCCGAAAGAGAGTTCGCCTAGTCCAAACCTCCATTAACATGGATTCTGATCCCAGGCGTGGATATCCCACTTCCGAATTCAGCTGCAGCGCAAGTGTGCCACTAAAGTTCTTGGGCATCGGCTGCATCTTGATACTAAATTGAGGCTCGAACCTCCAGCATCTACAACGACGCCTTGATCTGCATGACCTCACAGTACTGTCGATCATCCCCATCCAAAAATTTGCTCTTATCCACTATCCCATTTTTTTCAACACGGGGTGGAGATCTGCGCAAGGGCTCACCAACGCATTCGATCCTGGTTAGTACATGGGGTTGTCAAGATGTGGGCTCTTACTACAGCAAGGCAATTAGACCCTATCAGCCTATGGTCACTGGTTGGCGACAATCCTCCTGCTTGAGTTGCAATAGCTGATGGCTGATGGGCAAGGTGAAGGGTCTTTCATTCCCCGCACTTTCGTCAATCATTCAGAGAATATTCTGATCATTCCTCACACTTAATGTTTATTCATTGTAATTCCTACTATACAAAATTATTTCTAATTCCTTCTCACCCACGCTTTTCATCATGACGGACGAAGACTACATCCAAGATGTCCCAAAAGAGTCCGCCCCAACAACTCAACCAAGCGCACATACGAACCACCCAAACCTACACAATTTCATCAACGAAGCAATCGAAGCAACCAACCCCTCCCTCCGCCATCTCGCATCTCACTCCTCGCTAGGATCACAACTAAGTCGACACCGCAGTCGAGGCAGTAGAGGAGATTCCGACATCCGCTCCACGACGACGAAACGGACAGTCCGTCCTCTCAGCACGAATTTCGAAGAGCAGCGGCATCCTGGAAAGTCAGCTCTTAGTATCACGAATACGACGAAACCGTTTGAACCGGATTTGAAAGATGACAGTGAGTTGACTGCTGTGCCGGAATGGAGGGGGCATAGGTCCAGTGTTGGGGCGGGGAGTCAGACTTTTGGGAGTGATGATGTTACGTTGTATTCGCAGGTTCGGGCGAGTCGGTATAGTGATAAGCACGCAGAGGTAGTTGGTGGTGGTGATGATGATGGCAAAAATGCAGTGGATCAAAAAGTCGCAGCCGACGAGACGAGTGAAGAGGAGGATGAGACGAACTATCCCGGACCGTTGGGACTTTTCATTCTCATTACAGGAATAGCTCTCAGTGTATTCCTCATCTCGCTTGACCGAACAATCATCACAACCGTAAGTTATATCCATCCCACACCTCACATATAGTAACTTAAATCTGACGCTTGGCAGGCAATCCCATTCATCTCAAACGAATTCAAGTCCTACGACGACATCGGCTGGTACGGTTCCGCCTACCTCCTGACGGCATCCGCATTCCAGCCTCTCTATGGACGTATTTTCGGTCTTTTCAACATGAAATGGGCGTATCTGACTTCTCTTTCCCTGTTTGAACTCGGAAGTCTGATCTGTGCGGTTGCTCCTAATTCCGTGACGCTGATTGTTGGACGAGCCATTCAGGGACTTGGGAGTGCTGGGATTTTGACGGGGAGTTTTGTCGTGGTGTCGCATGCTGTACCACTTCATAAAAAGCCTGTTTTGACTGCTGTTGTTGGCTTGATGTACGTTTTCCCTCTCTTCCTAGCCCTCGAAGTGACGGACTTTGGGACTGTAAACTGACAATAACAGGTTCGGTGTTGGAGCAACAGCAGGTCCCCTACTAGGAGGTGTTTTCACAGATCTAGTGACTTGGCGCTGGTGTTTCTATTTGAACCTGCCCGTCGGTGGAGCTACATTCATCTCAATGGTGTTCTTCTTCCATCCTCCAAAGAAGCACGCTTTCATGGGAAAGTCGATCTTCTACAGAATCCTAGAGTTAGACCTCACTGGGAACGCAATCCTGCTCGGGGCATGCGTCATGCTCTTCCTCGCACTCCAATACACTGAACAACATATCTCATGGGGAAGCGCAAGAGTAGTTGGTCTCCTCGCCGGTTCTGGATGCACTCTCATTCTCTTCTGCGTATGGCAATGGTGGAAAGCAGACGGTGCACTCATGCCGCCGCGAATCTTGAAGCAGCGAACCGTGGCAGCTTCGTGCGCTGCTGCGTTCTTCATTTACTCCGCTATCCTGATCCATACGTTCTATCTACCGATGTGGTTCCAAGCCATCAAGGATGACTCGGCTATCCGCTCTGGAGTCAACATGATCCCGTACGTCGTCGTGAACGCTATTTTCTCCGTGCTAGCTGGGATATTCGTCTCTAAGAATGGGTATTTTACCGTCCCTGCCATAGTAGGGATGATGATTGGGACAGTCGGTGCTGGTTTACTCAGTACGATCAGCCATCGGACTCCATCGTCGATGTGGATCGGTTATGAGATTCTTGCTTCTGCTGGGATCGGAATGGCGATTCAGCAAGGCTTCACGGCTGTCCAGATTGTTCTACCGCTGGAAGAGGTAGCTATAGGTACCGCAGCTGTTGTGGCATTTCAATCACTTGGTGGTGCGGTATTCGTTTCCGTCGGTAATACGATTCTGCTAAACACGCTGATTGCCGCACACATCCCAGGGGTAGACATACAAGCCGTGATCGATGCTGGCGCGGCGGATTTCAGGAATCAAGTTTCACCTGAGCAGTTGCCGGAGTTGCTGGAGGTGTACAATGATGCGTTGAGGAAGGTATTCACGGCTGCGATTCCGATGGCAGGGCTGGCTGTTGTTGCCTGTTGCTTTTTGGAGTGGAGGAATGTGAAGGATCAGAATAAGAAGGATCTTGAGAGTGCGGCGAAGGCGAGGGGGAAAAGGGAGGAGACCGAGAAGGCGATTTTGGAGAGGCATAGGAATAGTGTGGTTAGTGAGACAACGTTTGGGCGCGGGTCTAGGTAGTGGGTTTTGGGTGTTGATTTTGAAGTTAGTACTGGACTTAGATTTAATGTTATCTGTTTGTTAGAACTTTGCAGTTATCTGCAGCATATTTGGAACGATTTGATAGCGTAGTGATACTGCCTTAAAGGCAAGGGGGGGAGGGGGGATTATTGAACGATCCAGGGACGGTAACGAGATGACTTTCTCAGGGAGCGATCTTTGGCTAAAAGAATAGTCCTCGAATCACTTCGTGACGATTTCTTTGAAAGGAATGACGAAGATATAGCTACTTGAATACTATATAAAGATTAGAAAATCTAGGTTTCATTTCCATTTTGTTTAATTACACTACGTAAACTTCATATGAGGATTACTTAAATCAAACTTTCACTTAATCGATTAACTCCTACCTTTTAAAAGCCAAGAAGCGATTTCCATAGAACTGCTCGAGTAACGTGATTCAGAAAGTTTGGTTGCCTCAGGCACCAAGCTCCCACACCAGATCCATTCCTAACATAATCGGACCTCGCATCAGTCTTTCAAGGCTCAGCTTCACATCAACGAAGTTTGAAACTTCGAACACAATTTCTGGAATACACGCAGGCCAAGCAACTATGGCCTCTTCAGAACCCAATTCGGATTCCGAAGCCGCATCTGACACGTCTACAGTCGTTTACGACCAGGAACCGTTTGAGACTTTCCAGGCTCGGGTTCTCCAGCTATGCCAAACCGTGTTCGCTCCTCTTGCCAGCGGCGAGACGACATTGGAGCGATTGCGGGGAGGCGGATTCAACAGAATCATTGGAATATCCGTCATCACAATGGAGAGACCTACGCCCAGGGAATACGTTCTCCGTATCCCACGATTTGATGCAGCTCAGGTACAGCACGAGCTTGCACCATTGAAATTGCTCCATCAACGAGGCGACATCGCAGTTCCTGAAGTAATTGCTTTTGATACGACAACCGAAAATGCTCTTAGGAGTCCATACATGATTCAAAGGCGCCTTCCTGGAACTGACCTCTTTTCCATGTTCCCTACCATGTCTCATGAAGCCAGGTGCGCATTGGCACGGGAGCTTGGCCAGGTCTTCTCTATATTACATTCAATCCTGAGCAATATTGCTGGGAATCTCCGCCTATCGCCCTCTGGAGACTCTCTTATGATCCAACCCTTTCACAACACGGAAGAGAGCGCAGCAACACCGTACTTGATTGGACCGTCGACCCAGACGACGGTAGACATGTTGTGTGCTGCTCTGGAGTACAAGAAGGGACTCTCCGCAGCAAATGGCTCTGATGACGCCTTGAGAGTCAAGTTCTTTACCTCGTTTATTACTGTGGCCAGAGAGATGAGCGCCCTCGGATTATGGGACCAAACCAACTATTGCCTGTGTCACCTTGACCTGGAGCCTCGCAACATTCTCGTCCGGGCCTTATCATCAGCGCAGGCGCATGTGATTAGTGGCATCCTTGATTGGGACAGCGCAATTTTTGGTCCTCTATTCATGTCTTGCTCGCCACCGATGTGGCTTTGGGCTTGGAATGAGGATGAGGACGAGGATGAGCGGTTCGCCAACGAAATACCTGCGACTCTCGAACAGCGGCAATTGAAAAACTTGTTTGAGGATGCAGCTGGTGAAACCTATGCACGCTTTGCATATGCTGTACAATATCGACTCGGGCGCAGATTGGTGCGATTCGCGATTGATGGGCTGCGGTCCAATGAAGATTTCGTTGACGCAGACTTGTTTCTGCAGGAATGGGCTGATCTGCGGACATCGTTGTAGGAAATGATCAGATGACGGCTCGAAAATGGTTGCTGGAGCATGTGAAAAACCGGTGACGAAAGAAGGAATTGTGGGGGAAGGAGACAGTATAAGGCTTCGTCTTTAGTCCGGTCTAATCATGATAAGTGAGAACTCAAACCAACTTCATCCACATCACGTTCGTATTGAATTGCAATCAAAGCCTCCGTTCATTCATATCCTAAAGCAGTTATGCCGAAAAAGGGGGGCTCTACCACTCATCACTGCCCAAAGAAGAACAAGGGTAATTGCCGCTACAACAAGGCTAAAGGCTATTGTACGGCACATCAGACCTTGTGTACTATACACGATGTTATCCACCTTATTGACGAGGACTGTTATTCGTGCAAGAGGTAATACCGTTTTTGTATTTCAGACTATTTTCGTTAAGATAGAAGGTACGAAGGCTAACGTACGCGTACAGAGCTGCCGAACTAAAGTAGGGCGCCTGTTATGATTCTGTGATGGCAGATTCATATGAGGGAGTGGGGTTGAGCCAAAGAGCGGCATAGCTGAGGGAGGGGCAGCCTTGGAGAGGTTTTCGAAGTGAATCATGTACACAAAAGGTTATACATCCATCACTATTTCCTTGAGGGATATTTATCTTCTGTTTCTTTTCGGGGAAGATGTCGGCTGTGCGAGAAGGGTAGTTGAGCGAAATGGCGAAGGGTCGCTTGTCCTATCGCTTGTCAAGTATGGTAAGTAAGGAACTTAGGTTGACATGAGATTCTAGCTGAGGAGATCTCGAGAGCTGAAATTGGTGCTTTTTTCGTCGGATAAACCTAAATAATTTGTTGTATAACAATCTTGCTGCAACATGGCTTGTTGTATAAGAGCTCGTCCGGGGATGAGAACTTAAGCTAAGATATTCAGACCTCGAGCAGGGTTACTCAGGAAAGCTGGTAAATTTGGTGGTTGGAAAGTTACCAAAATTGATTTCAAGATAACAAGCTTCGCAAACACTAATAAAATAAATCTGTTTTCTCAACAATGCTTACCTTCAGCCCAGGTTAAAGTGGCTACTGCTCGTGCAGAGACACTAAGACGGAATCAGGGGGGGAACAGGTCAATCTAATTGATGTGGAAATTTTGTGTCGTGAATATACAGTAGTGAATCCTTCCAACACCATATCCAAGGACACAGCCCCAGCTCTTGAATCTTTCATCTGCAGCCAGTTTGTATAAAAAGAGACCCAAAATCCCCCTCAAACTTTTTCATCAGGCATCCAGATAAAAAAGAAAACGAAGGTACGTTCTCGTCGCAGAGGTAGAGCTAGAACCCTGATGAAAGTTGCATAGATTCAAGTCACGTCAAATACTAGGATCTTACTCCCAAGTTAGATCTTGGAAGTACTTGTGGTGTGAAGCAAAAGCATATCGTGAACCCTGTACTTAGATCTAAATCTACCTCATTAATATAAGTTCAAACTGCCAACCCTGCTTCCGCTGTCGAATATTAACGTGTTATCATTGTAATAAACAGATTCACAAGGAGATCGGTTAATTTTAATTTTTCTTTGCCTGTTTGAAACTGGAGCGCAAAAACCAGGAATCGAAGAACTTTGCTTACTTACTTCCTAACATACGATTAAGAGACTGAGGAGGCAGAAATTATACATCCACAGAAGAGACATCTACTAACTAGTTCATCTTTGGTGCTGTGGTTGGGATGGGAGGACGTTGGGTGGGTGGGCTTTTATACAATTCCTCAGGCTTAGATTTAGAGATACAGATGTTTCATGAAAATGGAAATGAAAGTGCAAGACAGGGAAGGAATTTTTGGTTGCGTGTATTCATAGAGCTGAGAGCTCCTTAATCCTGCTGGCTTGTTACTTTACAAGTGGGGTTTGAGGCCGGGTAGGTAGATAGGTACGATAAGTAGGATTCCCAGGTAGGTAGTTGGCTGTGAAGTCCTGTGCTTCTTTGATGACTTTGTCCCTTGGCACCACCAAGTACTACTCACTCCCCATGACATGCGATCTACAAACGCCCCTGCATTTCCCCAGTAACACTCAAAGACAAGAGTTCAATACATTTACACAACCAAATGTCGCACCAAACGTCCAGGACATAAAAAGCCGTCGATGTCAATATCAATATTCACACTGACCACCCAGTTGTGTTTTGGACAGAACCTCGCTTATTCGAAAAAGGGGTAGCGAGCCCCTCCTAATCCCTCTCACACCAGCCACCAACACACCCTAAAACCACCTAAACAAAAGACAAACCATCCCATAAAAAAACACAGAGGTCCTTGGATGTCTTCAAGATGTTCAAGACATGTATATTCGAAAGCTGGGCCCAGGGAAGGGAGCTAAGGGGGCGCTAGTGCGCGTCCCCACAATGGTGGATGTAAACATTGTTTGTCCTGCACCACCACCACCACCACTTCGCGACTACAACATCCACGACAATCTCGCACCAGCAACAAGCAACAATGGATTGTTTAGAAGGTAAGTAATTTAATGTCCCCTATGTCTTTGAAGACAAAGAAAGCTGATTCGATTGCTCTTATAGGATTGCTGGCTTGCTTCGGCTTCTCCCGCGAGGAGAAGGCACTTCCCGGGTAGAAGTCCCGGATATACATATCCCACCGGCGCACAAGTTCCAGCCGTTGCAGGCGAATTTAGAGAAGTCGGGGGCGTGGATCCCGCATTCGAGGGGGGGTACGCCTGGTAAGTCGAGTTTGGGATGTCTATGTCCTGGGTTGAGTTGAGGACATTGATATGTGCTTCAGAGGGTTGGGCAGGTTGGTGGTTTGGGAAATGATACTGACTTGGCTTTGCGATATAGGAACATCTCGAGTCGCAACTCCTGCTCCTGGTAAGTTGATTCCTTGATGTTGAATGTCCTGGGTTCTCTTGGGGACTTTGAAATGTCCCTATAAGGCATTGTACTTGGGATATCGTTATTGACTTCGATATTCAGTTCTCCCGGCTTCCGTTTCTGCTCTGGGTAAGTCTTTCCACAATTCCACGTTGAATGTCCCGTGGTGAATACAGAACATACAATTCACGTCCAGAGCTGACTTCAATATCCAGATCCAGCCGCTGAACCACCAAAGGTGAATCTGTCACCACGTGCATGGAATCTCGCGTCAATTCCTCTGCTCTCGCTCCCTTTTCCGGCCCAGCCAATCTCAACTCTAGACTTCAACTCAAATAACATCATCGTCTGTGCAGTCCCCGATACAACCTACAACAAGCCCATCATCACATCAATCTCCAAAACCAAGATAGTGACAATCATGGCTTCGTCAACACCACACAATGCAGGACTCTCTCAATCATGGATCTCGCCCGCCGCGTCCAACGCCGCGAAGTTCACGCGTCTGCAGACCGTAGCAAGCCATCTCCACCTATCAAAATCACCCTTCTTCCCCAAGACGGCTACGGAATACAACGCGCATAACGCGGCTTATGCTAGTGATCTAGCTCGGAAGCAGAGGAGAGTGTTGGAGGAGCGGATTCGGATGTTAGAGGTTAAGAAGAAGGGGGAGAAGCGTGGTGTGGGGAGCAAAGTTGAGGAGATGAAGGTCAGTTCTTGTGAGTTAGCGTTTGAGTTTGATGGTGAGAGAGTTGTGGGTGAGGAGGAGAAGATGAGAGAGGTGGGTTGGTATGTCGCGTATAGTGGCGTGCTTGGAGAGAAGACTTGTTTCTGGGCTGGCGGTGAGGAGAGTCTGAGAGAGGGCAAGGTCGATGAAGTCGGTGGAATGAGAGCATTTTGGCCGGATTCGAGTGAGTTGAAGGTGGAGGGTGAGACCAGAGCTAGGAAGACTCGTGAGTACCCTCCCTGATTGATTTTGACTTGAGATCTGGAGATGAAATACTGATATCTTTGTGCAGATCAACGTCGATTTCCTCTCCCACGAGTTGATCTTTACAGCTCAGGCATGATCAAGCATTTCATTCCTCCATCCGCTAACCTGGCACCCTCGGAGAAGAAGGCTTTGATCGACCAAATCGTTGCCAAGAAAGGAGCTGATGATATTGCATGGCACGAACGTCAAGTCGTCCCTTTCAAGTATAAGTTGGACCGACTCCCTACCTTGACTAAGCTGTGGGTTCAGAACGAGAAGACCGATAATGGCAGACCATACTATACACCTCCTACATCTGAGCGTGAGGACGAAGGTGTTGGCGGCGCGGAGGAGTTTGCTGTTGGTGCTGGACCCGCGGCTGTGGAGGAGTATACTGCTGGCGATGGATTCTCTTCATTCTCTTCCACTGATGGAGAGGTCTTTGAGGGCAGTTACGGATATAACGGTACTGTGGACCGCGGTCAAGCTTCTGGTGATGGTGGTGAAGTACAAACCGGAGCTGGAGGACATGCTTGGGATCAAGGCGATCAGGTCAACGAAGGTCCTCTATGGAGTGAGCCAGTATTTGGATTTGATGGGCATGGCCATCCTATTCCAGGCTACAGAGGATTCGGTGCGTACGGTCAACAACACGCTGTCGGTGGTATGCCTGGTCTTTATGATGGTCGTGGTCTGCCTGCTAGCTATTCTAACGGAGCTGATGGACCTGGTACTGGCAAGCGTCCTCCTCCAGGTGGATGGATGTTCGATGAGGATGCGTTGAATCAGAACAAGGATTGGGCAGATCTTCTTGATGAGCTTAATTGCGCGGCTGATGCTGATTCTGATTCTTAGAATAGCAAGCGTTGGATCATGAGTGTGCTGGCGCGGACGTGGTAGATATCGCATGCTTTCGTCTTGATGGGGTGGGCCAAGCAGTCTACTTTTTCTTTCCGACTCAATTGCCTTGAAGTTGGTGGGCTTGCATTCTGCTTTATTTCGACTGGGTTTATTTTCATGACGGGATCTGGTGGGGGATGGTTCTGCTTCTTCTTTCATCTTGAGTCGGGTCTACCTTTTTCTCGTCGACGGTTCCTTTGAAGCGTGTCGTTTCTGCTTTCCGTTTGACTCGATGCATTTTCATGGTCTTTGAGGTATGATGGGATGAAAGATGGTGGTACTTCGCAGCCGCGCGATATTTTCGCATGTGTAAGATCAGGATTTGATGACAAGACAATGAAATGGATTGAGGACTTGAATGAGTTTATGAATTGACGCGATACTTGAGTATGTGACCTCGCCGCTTTTACTTCCCATGGGTCGCCAGGCCTGCCAGATTGGGCAACACAGAGTGCGTTTTCTCAAAGGACACCAATCATCAACTGCCAGAATTCCACTAGGACAAGGTGCATGCCCGAAAGTAGTCTTGCAAAGTCTTCCGTCTCATAAGCAGAGAAATTCCAAGGGCGTAGTGGCTGCAACAGTAATAGTAACAGTCAATTTCAAAACATATCATTCCCGTCAATATAGATATCAAATGATCTACAACTCTCTAAACCAACATCACGGTAAACACAAAAGAGTTCTCACAATCTCAAATCAAAGTTCAAAATAGCAAAGAAGCACATGCAAACACAAACGACCTGAGAAACCATGCCAAGAGATAAGAGAACCCTCAGATATCTTATCCAAACAGAGCCAAGAAGAGCGGGTCTTCCCGAGTTTGGGAAGAGCCTCATATAGACTTGGGAGGCAGGGATAGGTATCCTTCGGTAGGTAAGAGCAGCGGACAGGAGAGGCAGATGCATGAAGCTGAGGGAAGAAGGTGTTGAGGGGAGCTAGTAGAGGAGGCGTGAAGGACCGAACAGACAAAGCACAGCGAAGACCGAGGACCCAACTTAGATATTGCAGCTTAGCTAAATGCTTTAAGGTAAATTGTCTGTATAAGACTGTGGAAGGAAAGAGAGATGATGAGATAGCTGGAGCGTAGATGTTGAAGTTGATGTTGGTGGAAGGTTGGATAGGATGTTTGAAGTTGGAGTGAAGTCTGGGTCTGGTCTAAGAATATCCTCTCGCTTACCGTACCAAGCGGCCGCATCCTCCGACATCTTATCCAAACCCCACCACCCTTCATTCCATCCAGAAAAAGCATGCTGCAGCAGAACGTGGGATGGGATGCGTGGGTTGATAGAGTAATGTCATAATTTAGAATCCCGACTGCATCCTTTTCAAGGAATTTCCATTGTAATCTACAATTCTCTTAAGTACTTCCAGTTGACTAATACATGTATTTCACAAAATCCACGACAAGATTAGAAACGATGTCTCAGCCTGGGTAATCGCCGACAAGTCAGTCCATCTCAACAACCCCTCATTTCCAAAGCCGCTTTAATGTCAACGCAATCCATTCCCGCCCAATTATCATCAGCGATAAGCTGTGCATCGCATCGCTACCTTATCACTGCAAGCAGCTCAGCTCAGCTCAGCCTAGGCGAGAGCGAAGGGGGATAGAAAGGCCAAGTCAGATCAGACCCAGGCCAACAGATCCATCAGACAGAGACAGATCTCAGTCAGGCTCGTCTTGTCTCGTCTCAGCACGGAACATATCCACTTCCACTTCCACATCTACAGTATCTCACTCCGACGAATCCCATTCTCTGATCTATCAGTCACTCAATCGTCATCCTATTCTTTCTTCAACAATTGTCTCAAACTCCATCTATATAGCGAAGACAAGGCAAGACAAGCGGTGTGACGAGACGAGACGAGACACGACATCCTGCTTGCTTATCGCCGTTCCGCTCTTGCACCAATCCGATCCGATCAAAACCGGCTGTTGTTCTTGGATACCGTGTGTACTGTTGTCGATAGGATAGTCGACTTGAAAGACAGACGGAGAAGAAAATCGATATCCGAGACAGCAGGAGAAACAGACAGATAGACAGGATGGCAGGAATCCCAGCAGGAGGCAATGGGAATGCGACGGTCCGGAGGCAGAGGGGGATGACTTATAGTATGGGGAATGTACGTACTGTTCATTGCTGCTCTGGTTTCTTTTTTTGCTTGCTTTCGTGTTTTGTTTCGCTTTCAGCTGTACTTGTTTTTGCATGCATTGCTCGCTTTATCTCTTTCCCAACTGAACCCGCGTTGTCGATATCGTGAACATCATGTGCACCCAAGGCCCAGCCCAGCCGAACACGTGCATGAAGTACATGCATGGATTGTATGAAGGCTGAAGCGGTGAGAAGAGATTTTTGTTTCCACTTAAGCGCATTACATTGCGTGTCATGTTCCAGAAGAAAAGCAGCAGAAGAAAAGATCTAGACCAACACTCTACATTTTCGTGGCCCATTTTCGTCCAAGTCGGATGACTTCCGGGTTACCTTAGCTACCAAGGTACCTAGTTGGTCTGCTGCCGTCGACCCGACCCGACCCAACAGTTCGGCGAAATGGACCATCCATAGCTACCTTGGTGCACCCATGTATCTATGTGTCCGTCTAGGGTGATTCCATTCGAGTACTTTTTCGAGGGGGGCATGGGGGCAAGCCCCCAACCCCCGGGCTCGCTGTGCTCAGAGAATTGGCTTTTACATGATCAGGGACGGACAGGGGTTTATTGAAGTGTATGAGTTGATGGATTGCTTCAATTCCTACAACCGGAATTAGCTTTCTGTCTCGGACAATATTGCAGCTTGGGGAGAAAGGGAAAGCTGCCATGCAGAGATATCCTATCCCCATGACCTTCGAGTCTTCTGATCTGGGCGGCGTATGATTTATCAGCCTCCTTTCCAGTCCCACGATACCACGATACCATGTGTTCGTCTAGCTGCTGCAGTGCAGTGCGGTGCGGTGCACCTAGGTAGTCCACTGGCAAGGCTGGCAGCAAGCTCGTGTCTCGGAACAATAGCCAGGACCCGACAAAGGCAAGCTGCATACATGCATGCATGTCTTGTCTTCAAATGCAATCAAGCACTGGTGACAGCAAACCCAAAATGCACCTGACGATTGGAATATTTTTTCCTCTTATTTTCTTTGGTGGGAGTGGAGTGGGTACATGTTTTCGAGTGAAAAAGTGTAACTATTCAGAGAATAAAATGTGTTGAGAGAGGTTGATGTCTAAGTGGATCTCTTGAAATCTACTACAACATTATTATCATTCGCTTTTGTTGAGATGGCACAACTTCCATAATAAAATCATCCCACTCCTCCTTCCCCTCGACCCATTTGCTTTCCCCTCGGCTCCCCAATTGCGGGTGCGGGGTTTGCTCGGCAAAGAAATGTGCGAGAAGAACAGTGGAAGCTGAAGCCGAAAGGGTCATTGCAGGGGTCAAGCCAAACCCTGTCAACCTTCGAAAAGTCCCCTTCCTTCGTTCCTTCCCTCCATTTACCTCCATCCCAACCAACACTTCCTTCCTCTTTCAACTTCACGCATCTCTTCACCTCTACAACAGCAACTCTCTACTCTCCAATCAATTTTCGCATGAAGATATACTCTGCACACAATCAATCCCCTCTCTAGTCTGCAAGCAAGCAAGCAAGCATCGCCCCGTTTGTTCACAAGCTTCGGCAGTATCCGGTGCCAGCCGTGAAATCCCGTCTCCCGACCAGAACCCTCACGCGATCACCTCTCTATCGTCTTCCCTCTCCGTCCCCCTCTTCAATCCTCTCCCTACAAACCTCTACAATTCAATTCAATTCGATCAATAACCTCACATTCCCTTTCGTCGAACACCATCCCACACCATACCGCAGAGATTGGCAAAAAGAAGACAAAGACAGAAGCTAGCAGCTGCAACAAGACAAGATGGAGTTGGCACGTCCGAGCAGGAAGACTAATGGCAAGGGTGTGCAGGTCGAAGATACACAGATCTGTGTCGTGATGGTGGGCTTGCCTGCTAGGGGGAAGAGTTTGATTGCGCAGAAAGGTAGGTGTTGGCTTTTTCTATTCTGTTGTGTGGTATGGGGGAGGATGTGGTGCGATTGGCAGATGCGGAGGCAGAGCCGGTAAGGGGGGCTGCGAATTTGGGGCTGCTGGTGGGGAGGATATCTTCAACAGGAGCTACTACGGCCTTCGCAGACGCCTTGTTCCTGGCAGGAGAATGCGAATGGCAGATGCACAGCTGGCAAAGGGAGCAGCGATTCAGAGCTATGGTGGCGAGTCTGGCTTCAACAAGATGGCTTCCACAGCATTCGCAGACCCCTTGATGCCTGCATGAGACCATTTCTTGCATTCGCAGATGCTTCACTACCAGCAGCACATCTCTCCCTTCAATTGCACACAGATCCTTCCATTTCGAACCCCGCTAACTGTCCCAGCTCAACGCTACCTTAGGTGGCTCTCAATCGACGCCCGAGTCTTCAACGTAGGCAATTACCGCCGTAAAGATGCCGCCCAACCCTCCGCCGACTTCTTCGACGTCAACAATCTAGAAGGAGAGCGTATGCGCCGCGCAGCAGCCGAAGCCGCCGTCACAGATATGCTGAAGTGGTTCAAAGATGGAGGAATTATCGCCATTCTAGACGCCACAAACAGCACCAAGAAACGCCGACGATGGATCAAGGAGCGCTGTGATAAGGAGGGCGTTGAGACATTGTTCGTCGAGAGCAAATGTGATGACGAGGAGTTGATCATGAGCAATATCCTGGAGGTCAAGACTACATCCCCGGATTACAGTGGTCAGGATCCAGAAGAGGCCGCCCAGGATTTCCGGAATAGGATTCGCAATTACGAGAAGGTCTATCAGACAATTGATGAGGATGAGAGTGATTTGACATATCTCAAGATCATGAATGTGGGAAAGAGAGTTATCATCAATGCTATTCAAGACTATCTTCAGAGTCGGGTAGTTTACTACTTGATGAATTTGCATATTAAGCAGAGATCTATTTGGTTATCACGCGTAAGTCAGTTCTCCCGGTCTGAAGGACCTAGCTAATTTCCCCAGCATGGAGAATCTATGTGGAATGTGTACGGCAAGATTGGTGGTGATGCCAAGCTCTCGGAACGTGGTGAAGCATATGCCTTGAAGCTCCCACAGCTGGTCAAGGAATCGTTTGATGTAATCTGACTCTCAAAGTACATTTCTCCAATGCTAACACGTCCAGGGCAACGACCACCCCCTCACAGTCTGGACATCGACCCTTCAACGAACCATCGCCACAGCCCGACACCTCCCACAAGAATGGAACCAACTCCAATGGAAGGCCCTTGACGAACTCGACTCCGGCGTCTGCGACAACATGACCTACGCGGAGATCAAGGAAGAATACCCCGCGGATTTCGAGGCCAGAGATCAAGATAAATACAACTATCGCTACCGGGGCGGAGAATCGTAAGTCTAAATGCCCCACACCCCCACATTCCCCTTCTCCCTAACCCATTCTGTTCCTGGCCCCCACTCAACCCAAGACTTACACCCCCACAGTTACCGAGACGTCGTGATCCGCTTAGAACCCATCATCATGGAACTTGAGCGTAGCGAAAACATTCTCATCGTAACGCACCAAGCCATCCTCCGCTGCATCTACGCCTACTTCATGAACGAAGACCAGGAGAAATCGCCTTGGCTCAACGTCCCTCTGCACACCCTCATCAAGCTCACTCCTCGCGCCTACGGCACCGATAGACAAGTCTACAAAGCTATGATCCCTGCGGTTAGTACGTGGCGTGGCAAGGGCAGTGTTGCGAAGCATGAGGATCCACTCGAGGATACGACGAGTTTGGACAAGTAGGCTGGTGGTGTCTATTTATTCTCATCTTGGGGATATCTAAATGAGCGAGGGATGGGAGGGGCTTTGAACATATTCCAAGAGATATGGATCGGTCTGATTTGCTTCTCGACTCTTCTCTTCTCTTCTCTTCTCTTCTCTTCTCTTCTCTTCTTCCTTCTTGCTTTTTCGAATCATGCAGTGGAATTTTGAAGCACGGGAGCTTCATTCATATAGATGATGGGTTGGCTGGTCCTTCCTGATATCTGACCGGATGGATGGGGAAAGCGAAATTATGAGAAACGATGCATCATACACGGCAGGCAGGCAGGCAGGCAGGCAGGCAGATAGGCATGAGAGTTGTGTTTCGTTACGTTGCATGACATGACATGACATTGCATAGCGAGTGGTTGGCTGGCTGGTTGGTTTGGCGTTTGGGTTTGTGGTTTGGGGTTGGGCTGGGTTTTTACTACCTACGGTACCTATTCGAGTGTGGATGCAGGACATGCAGGGCATGGAGGGATGGAGGGGTGGATTGTGCATATTAGACTGGGTGATAGATACTGGCTTGGTTGGCATGGCTTGATATGAACATGGAATTGAAAAATCTTGCACAACAGCACTCTTGAATTTCTTCTCCGAATTGCAAGCGTCTATTTTTCTCTTCCATCCCGATCTGTTTAGTCATGCGTGAGATGTGGGTACGCTCGCAAACGCGATATTGAAAAAGGGTGAAGAAGAAAGGCTGAGCTGACTGTTATTAAATGAAAGGAAGTTTGGTTCGCTCTTATATTGTATAAATTACTAAAGGTTCGACAACATTGCTGAATTCGTTAGTATGATGTGATAGCTGAGGCTGCAAGACGTTTACGAGGGACAGCTTTTGATATTGATTTAGGCCATTACTTTTTGTTGTTTCTCTCCCTTCTTCTCCTTCTCCTCCTCCTCCTTCTCCTCCTTCTCCTCCTTCTCTTTTTACCAAATGTATAAAGTTAAACATCTCTTTGCATTTTCATGGAAATAGAAGTGCCAAAAAAAAGGGGGCAAAGAGGGGGGGGGATTCAAGAGAGTGAGTGAGGTACAAGTGGTTATATCCTGTATTAGTAAAATTACAATACAAGTTCTCTCCACACTAATATTCTCTGTATCAGGCAAGCAACGAAAGAAGGAGACATTGTGAATGTATGAATATTGAATGGGCTGCGAAGCTTCTCTCTCGTTTTCCCTTTTCCCTTTCCTTTTCTCCCGATCAGTTGATTGAAAGTAGCTCAAACCCGGGGTTGATTCATTTCTTGGATCCTTTTAAACCTTGGATTCAGATCATTAATATGAGAATAAGATACTGAGAGGGTAGGGTTTTCTTTTCCTTTTTGGTTTGAGGAGGGAAGTGCTTGGACAGTGGGTTGGTAGGTTGGTAGGTAAGTAGGTGGTAGCTTTTCGTTCTCCCTCATGGTTTGTTCATAGTTCTCGGGGTTTTAAGAACGTTGGTGAGAAATCACTCGAGGTACAGACTCTGATGAGGGTTTATACATCAGATGACAGACTCTTGACTCTGAACTCTTCGTTTCATTTTTCATGTTTTATTCTTCCTCGGCCGGGGGCGGAGGGGGAGGGGACCATGATGAATTTGCAATGTACAGTACACTTCAAGTCGAGAAATGAACTTCAGTTCTAATCAAGGGCTGACTCGACTTCTGTTATCCAGTGATTCATTTCACGTCCACATCCCAAGCAGACTACTTGAATAAAATCGAGTCAAGATTTCTCCCCCCAATCGATCGACAGAGATAAAAAACCAACCAACCTCTCGTCACAACATTGCGGAAATGAAAACCTGGAAAATTCCAATGAGAATGTTTATTTCCCATTGCGTGAATTGTTATTAAAAGGTTGCTCTAGCTACAAATCCGGTCTATTAAATTCTGTCTTCCCATTTCTCCCCTTGGTATGTTTGGATGAGTAGTAGGGATATCTTTCTCTGACTGCTCATCGGCCAGCCATCCAGCTAAATAAATAAATAGCTCAATTTTTCGACTAGGTTTGCTGTTGTCTAATTAGATTAGGAGATCAGAGATATGATCGCGGCTTTGGTACGGGCTGTACTCTGACAAGGCGATGTGGATGTTGTTGGCGGCTCAGTCGTCAGTAAGATCAATGAAATCTCCCACTCGCCCCCCAAAATCACTCTCAGAATCTCTCGTCCTCTCCTTTAACAGTCCCCCAAATTGAAACTCGTCCCTCGCCTCTCTCGCGCGCTTGATGCCTCTTTCTACACCCACTCCCCCACCATTCCCGCTATTCTGGACTCTCTGACCAGAGCTGAATCCAATACCGTTGGGTGGAGCCATGGATCGGTTCTCTCTTGGGTTCTGAGGATGCTGGGGTCCATTGGCGGAATGATTGACTCCAGATCCGCTGCTGAATCTCCGCCCATTTGCCTGAAATCCATTTCGAACTCCAGTCTTGGAAGATCGAGATGAAGCCATCGAAGTTCCCTGTCGGATCTGGCCATTCGCATCTCTCCCACTAATCAAAGCTACTCGATTCACTCTGCCTCTACCACCGGAGCCATTCGATTGAACCTTGCCCTTGCTCTTGAAGTCAGCAGCCACCGACGAACGCTCAGATTCCTCCCTCGTCTGATATTGGGCCCAAGCTTGCTCAGCGATACCAGCTTTCTCCTTCCCCTTCGCGCTTCCCTTCCCAGTCACATCAGCCACCTTTACATCCTCATTCATCCAGCCAATACTCCCCTTTCCTCTCTCCCTCTCTTTTTCCTTCGTATCAAATCCTCCACCAATCCAACCTCCCTCCCCCTCAACCTTCCAAACCTTTACCTCGCCCTCATCATCAACTCTCCCCTCACTAGCGCCCATACCCTGCCCAATGCGTCTCAACAACTCCCCCGCACTAGTCAAGAACTCAGCATCAGCTCTCACACCCTCCGCATACCGCCAAGTATTCCTCTTGACTTCTCTGAAGATGGCGTCGAGTTGTTTGGAGCCTGTTCGCGCACCGCCTTTGATGAGTTTACCCATCAGCTCAGCACAGTCTTCACACAGAAGTAAACCGCAGCCTTCACATCCCCCTCCATGGCCGTAGCCATGCTGCTGAACAACCGGCTCACCATTCTCATCAAAGAGCTGCGGGAAGCAACACTTCAACCTCGCCGCCCCGGGACAAACACTACACCACTTCGCGCTCCGAACGAGCTCTGCACCCTTCTCATCGCCAATCTTGTAAGCTTCGACCGCTTCGCTCCATTTCCTATCATCGAAAGCACGCATGTCGACCTCGGCTCTGTTAGGATCGAGGGCGCGGAGGCGGTGGGATGGACATTGTGTGATACGGACGCGGGCGTACGTGCATGTTATACACATGACGCTCTTAGAGTATCCGATCTCTGAGAAGCCGCCGTAGACTTCTTCGAAACCCTGTCCGTCGATGTGATAGAAACCTTCGACTTTGCGGGGGCCGGAGGTGGATGCTAATCCCCAGAGGCCGAAGAACGGATTGTCGCACCAGGAGCAGGGGTTGCGGAGGAGCTGGTCGGGGATGTAGTTGAATGTTATGGGGTGACAGAAGGAGGTGACTATGTGGACGTGTGAGATGCCTAGGGTTCGGCCAATTAGTTTTGGTGAAGCTTGAGGGAATTTGGATCTTTGTCCACGGCCGCCTTTGGTGGATTGGTATAGTGGGTGGGAGGGTGAGAAGAACTTGCCTTTGGCGATCAATTTTTCTGCCTTGCGGATATTCTTCCTCTCGAGCTCCGAATATATGGTTGCTGTTAATGTGTTTGGCGAGTGTGGTGTCCCCAAGCGATCGCGGGTTGGTGTTGACGAGGGGGATTTGGAGTGGTGTTTTGACGAGGATGCGAAGGTTCTCTTGGACTTAGACGAGGAGGGAGGAGGTTGGAATTGCGGAGTTCGAGTTGTTGGCATGACGAACCTGCATGCTTGGTTCGCTTTGCGACAGTGAGAGCAGGGACCTGTATCGGCTTTTCCTCGATTGGTGCATCGTTTTCCTGTGCCACGGCATTGATTGCAAGCGACGAACATCCGTTCTTTGGCGGGCTCTTTTGCTGTTGTAGTGAGGGCTGGGCTGGGCTTGATACGAGCTGGGCGGTTGGTGAATCTTCTGATTATGCTAGATTCTGTAAGGGCTTCTGCACAGCAAATGACGCCTTCTTCATCGCAGGCATCACAGGCCTCAGCCCCTTTACCGCCATCGAGTATATACGAGCAGTTCCGCCGTTTCTCTTTGCATCTTAAACAGACCTTCTTGAACTTTGGGGGAACAATCAAGACACAATCGACTCCAGCGTCTTCACATGCCTCACACGGATACTCCTGTGGGTATTTAATTAGACTGCAGTCATCGCTGCCTTGCTCGAAGCAGCATCTGCAGCCCCGTCGTTGGGGATGCCCATTGGTAAGGCGATCGATTGTCAAGCCATCGGACCTGGATAATTAGGAAGTGTAGATTCAAGGCAAAAAAGGGCTCACCTGGACACTGTAGCGCCAAGTCGTCTTGGGCGTTTGACTTGTCTCTTCCTATTCGATGAGACGACACCTTCAGAACCATCAGAGTCGACTTCTTCTTCCTCAACAAAGCCAGGTTGGGGAGCAGATTCATCCGCTGGAAGTGAATCAAGGTAGTTTAAAGCCTTCTCGCTTTTGAACGCCAACTTGACGACAAGACTGTATCGGAATCCGATCAGTTTGGCAAGCTTCTCTGGTCGAGGGTTCCCATCTTCATCAAGTGCGTTGAAAGTCTTGACACGTTTTGCTGGCCTTGGTGGAGATGGCGGGGTCCTACGTGCTTTCTTGGGATCATATGTACCGCTTTCATCCTCGTCTATATATGCGGTGGCTCCTCCTCGCAATTCCCTATTAGTGGCTGCACGCCTTTTGTTGTTGATAAAAGCACCAAGTTCCTTGGTCCAGAGGGGCATTTGGTTCTTCGTTGATCCTGCCGCAAACGAAGCAATGAACTCGGCTTCTGGTGCTTCTATCGGCTGTGGACCAAAGTTGAAGGATATAGGAGCTCCATTGCGAGAAGAATCAGCCGATCGGGACCTGGACGTGAAGGATCCTGCTTCTTGTGAGGCCTGGTGACGGACTTCCTCATTTGATTGGGGCCCGAAATTGAAGACAATTGGCTCTGAATCATTGTTTCCCTCATCTTCGCTATCTTCAGCAGGAGGAGTGATGGGAAAGTTATTTGGAGGGTTTTGGTCTTCGTCCATGGTGTCGGGGGATTGATCTATCTTGAGAGGAGAGTCTATACAAGTCAGTATCCAGAAACATGTTGGGTGGCCGGATGGTATGGTAGCCCAAACTCGATATGAATGTGGGGGTGGGGGATGCAGAATGTCATGGATATGAATATTAACTGACATCCAACACATGGGTGTTTATAAACTCCTCCATGTAGAGGGCAAGTGATGTGATGTGAATGGGATTAAGTGATGCGTGCCTCAAGCGGAAAGTGAAGGGGTGGGTGTGATGATCAGAAGGGGAAGCCGATAAAGAGAACAGAATCCGGACCCAAAGATGAACCGGAGCGGATGCGAGAAATGTGAGCGGGCTTGGGCGGGTCTGCATAGGGGAGGAGAACTTCCTGGACTTCTGAACCTAGGGCGGTTCCCAAAACGGCAAAGTGAGAGTGCAGCCGACTTACATTGGAATTTGGACGTAAGAATTTGGGGAATGATACTTGAGACCTTCGTAATGATGATTCAATGGAGTATTCATGTGTAGTAAGACCTGGTGGTGATGTTGCGGAAAGTAGGTTGTTGGTGTTGTGGTGAGGTGTGGTTGGGGCTCGCCAAACTGGTGAAGTAAGCTAGTCCAGCGAAATCCACAACCAAGAGTGAACTTGGCGCCAAATACCACCTCACAATACCAGGATGATTTCTATTCTAGAGATGATTTTGGGTGGATTTTGATGTACAAAGTAAGTCGCGGGGACCTTTGCATGATAAATTTGTCGTATGAAGTATTGGGGTGGAGGAACGACAGCGATTGAAGTAAAGACAACAACAACCAAGAATTAATCGAAATTCAAGTATCGCTTGCTACTCGATACTAAAACTCAAATACGAGTGAGACCAAGACTATAGGTACTGGAGTAAATGCCACAGGCAATATACTGGCGCACTTCCCAACCAGCTGCGAGAACTTTGAAGGCATTCGTGGAGAAACGGAGGACGAATGCAAATATTGAACGTTCCCAATGGCCCAGAACATTGAAACCTGTTCGAGAAAGAAGAAATTATTGATCGCCCGGCCATTTGAGGGACGAAAGGCACAGAACAAGGCTTCGGGCCGCTTGAAGCGGTGTGCCAGGCCTACGAACGGAACATGTGCAGAAAACACCCCGTAACACAACTTTGCATTATGCTCTCAACGCAATAAAAGAAGCAGGATAATCCACAGAAAGCGAAGAGTTACGCAGTTCATTTCAACGACAGTACTCTAGGCTCCCTGGAAGCATACCGCAGACGCTTCACAGCTTAGTACTCGTGTTTCGAGAGCCGACACAAATGCCGATGTTAAAGGCTTCCCTTGAGCCGTAGCATCCCAGATAGCATCAGATCCACGAATGGCACCCCGAAAAAGCCTGGCTGTGACCAGAAGATTCCAAGAACGCAAAAACGCTGTCGGGGTATACAGTAACACCAAACACAAAGACGACATCGAGAAACGAGGGAATGCGTAGGCAGCTACTTTTAAAAGACAAGAAGCAGTCACACCTTGTCTCCCCAATATACTTCCCCCTGCCATTGACCCGAGAAGAAGGACTGAGCGACACCAGGAACGATGAGCTTCGAAGAGTCGACACTCATCCCATCGAAGGGTCGAATGCAAAGAATCCATGGATGTGACCGAGGAAGAGGACGGGACTTAATGAACGTAATAGTCTCAGACGAACAAAGATGATCGGCTTCCTGTTATACCTTGAGCCGATCTTTGGAATCGAGTACTTGAGCCACCAAAGGGAAGGGCTAGTGCAGAGTTCGATCCCACGTAGCTTCTCAGAAGAAACCTGATTGCGATCAACGACGAAGGATAACTAAGAATATCGCAGCAGCTCTCTAAGCCTCACTCCAGGTGTGCGAGGTACGCCCAACAGAAAGTAATGAAGATCATGGAGACGGCATACTGCACCTTGAGAGGTTCGGCCATCTCATCAGAACGATCCACCCAATCCAGAATGGCCCAGCTCGTAACAGCTTGATGTCCCATAGCCGGTATCATGAGAATGCCGTATTTCAAATATGGAGCGGCATCCAGTCCCATATTCGCCAGCATACCACGCCATACCCAGGCAAAGCAACAAAATAACACCAAGTAGACTAGGTAAGCGTGGGCAACGATCTCGTCTATATGAAGGAACTCGTCGTCCCTTTGCATCCAGCATAATATTCGGCCGTAGAGGTATATGAGGCCGATGACGAAGGCGATATCAGTCCATGGGAGGGTGACTGGTGGAAGGGCCCAGTTGAGAGTTGCCAATCCTATGGAAAGAAGAGCGGCATCCATTTCGGTACAAGGAATCCAACGAATGTACCGAGAGATAGGATGTTATTGGATTGCCGACGCTGGCAAAGCCATATGAATACTTGACCTCTCGGAGTTGCTCCCCACGGTGTAGAAGCACAAAATCCAGACGCACCAATGCCTGTTGTGTGAGATCTTTCAATTGGAGGGTATTCGAAGTACCGTAAATATGATTTCGTCAATAGCCAGCTATCTATGAAGATGTGTCAGTGGTTTCTGATAAGAGCAAAGAATGGCGATGTTTTTATGGTGTTTGTGAGATGTCGTATCGATGATTGAAGGTTGGAAGTCACGAAGGGACTAGCGTGAAATATTTAGCGTCTCGCTAAAATCCCCAAGTACATTTTATTTTTTCGCCGCTCCAGCTCTTGTTCCTCCCTTTCAACACCAAGCATGATTCACAGTTGAACACAACAACCACCCATCCTACCCCGGTGGCAGGATGAGGCTTCTGCTTATACGACACGGGGAGACCGTCCACAATGTGTCCTCAGTCTAGTAAGCACGCGCCAAAGCTCCAGCAGATCGATCTAGCTAACAGGTTTAGCGCCGGTGTGACAGACTCGGCCCTCACGAACCATGGTGTCCTGCAGGCCAATCGGCTGGCTGCGCATCTAGCTGCGACCGATGTCAAGATATCCCATATCTTTTCGTCGGATCTGCAGCGAGCTTTCAAGACCGCCGAAGCAATCCGCGTCGCTCAGTCGGCCGCCCCTACCGAAACGACCAAGTTGGAAATCCTTCGAGAGCAAGACTTCGGTTTTTATGAGGGGAAATCGTTCCTTGAGCGACCCAGAGGCGGAGACAAGTCCGGAAAGGCGGCGCATCGGGAGGAGCATCGAAATGATCCTGGCTTCAAGGATGTCGAGAGCAAGGACTCGATGAAGGCTCGGTCGGACACCTTCATCGATACACACCTTGCTCCATTGTTAAAGGAAGTTCCAGAAGATGCTACCGTTGTGGTTGTTGCACACGGTATTATTTTGAGCCATCTCTGGCGGGCTTTTCTGAGGCGATTCCATCCTTCAAAGGTCTCGGTCAGTCTGGGTACAGATACACCTGGGAGTGGTTTTAGCTTGGAGCACCTCGGTGGGTGGTCGAATACAGGGTACTTGGATTTAGAGATCAAGTCGAGGTCTTCAAACCACACATCTCCGACTGGAGAGACAACAGGCTCTGCTGAGGTCGCTGAAGAGCTCAAGCCGTCTGAAGACCAGTCCGATCTTCCACAGAAGCTCTCTACCCCTCCGCTCTCCACATCGGCAACATCTCAACCACCTTTTCAGCTCCTTAACATGTCACTTGTGGTAAGAGCAGTGAACAGCAAGGAGCACCTCATCGGTCTGAAGAAGACACGAGGCGGGATTGGGAGTCTACAACATGACTCAAGTCAGAAGACGGTCGACTCTTTCTTCAAGAAGAGGAGAATGGAGTGAGGCTGCCCTGACCTCGACCAGTCAACAACGATCTATCAGGGCAGACACAATGGTATGTCCGAAAATACCTTTCATTTCGTTTCCCCTACAGTGACATGATGAAGCAACTTATTCACAGACCTGAACGTATGTAATAGTGCCGATCAAAATTAGTACCAACTGCTGTCTGATCACTACTCTATTTCTCACACTGGCATTTCATCTCTTCTTTGGAGCAGATTGCTAACATGTCACAAGATCTAGATTCATCCCTAAGCTTCGACCTCGCTAAGATCCAGTCACCCTTCATTTAGGATAACAAGCAAGGCATTGATTGAGTAGGTTCGTTCATAATGTTTCATTAGATAATTAAGTAATTAGAAGAGAGAATTACAATCAATCCACATCACTCCATAACATGCTCCCAAGACCAAACTCCAAGCTGCGTTCACACATATATCATCAACCCATAACTCATCACTCATGCATTTTCCTTTCCTTTCCCTCCCCTCTTCTCTACAAAACCAACCCCCCAACAACAAAAACCACCAAGCCCAAAACACTCATCTCCAGCCCCTCCTTCGTAGCAGCACCAGTGAACTCGGGCCCCCCAGCCGTACTCGTCGCATTGCCCCCAAGACCCGTGGACGCAGTCGCAGTCGCCGAGCCCCCAACAACAACAAACGTCGTAGCCGTAGGGACACTCGTGATGATCTCCGAGGTCGCGCTCGAAACAGCAGAAGCGAGAGACGAAGCTGTAGCACTTGCGGATGCAGAAACGTTACTCGCGATAGAGTGTTCAGCGGAGATGATGGATGAGAGGTATGAGGATAGTGCTGAACTGGGGATGGCTGTGGTGATGCTCGTTGCGTTTGTGGGGAGGGCGGTGATGGTTGATGTCGATTCTGCGACGTTGGATGATGAGGATGATGTGGAGGGCAGGATTGTGGTTGTGGTTGTCGTCATGCCTGAGTAGACTGTTGTTGTGCTTGAGATTGTAGTGGTGGGGTATGGCCAGGCGGGGAGGACGAGGGATGTAGACATCCCTTCTACGGAGATTGTCGTGCTTTCTTGGGCGTAGGTGTGGACTGCGCTTGCGGCGAGGAGGAAGAGGGTGATTGTGAACCGTGCCATTGTTGATGTGGGTTGAGTGATTTTGGGGTGTGGGTGATAGCGGTGGGTAGTAGGATTATAGAATTATGATGAGGGATGGCAGATATCGACAGAGATGAGATACTTATGTACAGAGACTATGTATGTATGCGTTGGTGATATTCGAAACAGACGGAGGAAAAGGGAAGGAGGTTGGGGCACATCACGTACTTATTCTTTCCCTCGCTCCCTCTCGACCAACCAAGGTCTCAAGCTCCATAGGCAGGGCAGCAGCAGGGCAGATAGAAAAGATGGCATCACATCACCACCGGCTGGGCAGACATCGTGAGGAGGAGGAGAGAGAGAGAGAGAGAGATCGATCTCATTTCCCTGGTTCGAACCGGAAATCCAGACGGGACTGGGATATGCAGAGTGCAAAATGCCATCATAGGTACCCCGCCAGAGCAATATGCAGGGCAGAGCAGGGAAAGACAGGGCAGGGCAGCTTCCAAGCTATGCAGCTCTGCTCTCTCACCGCGAAAGCTTGAGCTTCCACCTGCCTTCTTCACACTAGATTAGATGCGAGGCAAGGCATTGGGCACAGTGAAAGCAGCATCAGGATCAGCCCAGCAAGACGAGTACAGGTAGGCAAGCTTAGCCGTGACCGACCGTTGATACTAAAGAACGCATTGACGGCGGGAACTATCCCCAAGCTCAACGAGCTGTCGAAAGCCAAGGCAAGGCAAGGAAGCCAAAGAAGAAAAAACATCGACGTCGAGCCACATCCACATCACATCCACATCCAAAGCCAACCTTGAAATCTTGGTTCCCATCCCTACCTGCCGTCAACCATACGCCACATCACTCATCCCTGCCTACACCCCCGATAGGTCACCACCCCACTCAGATTTCCCATCTCGCTGTTTCCATCCAGTAAGAGAATCTGAAATATACTGAGGCTGGTGAGTAGGAAAATATAAGAGGTGGCTGGTGAGGGGAAGGGTGCGTCACGATGCAGGATGGGCGGGCGTGATAAGGTAGCGAGGAGAGGCATGGGATGGGATGGGATGTTAAGCGAGGTGTGGACAGAGCAGGACAGGGGATGTTCCTTGGTTTAGAGAAAGAAAACATCGTGAGGGATTTAGACGAATGAGAGGGAGAGGAGGGCGTGAACATCTCACCCACCACTTGAGTTTTCCTACTCTGATGAGAGAGAGAGAGAAGTGCGTATGAGGTGATGAGCGAATAATTAAATTGGAAGGCGCAAGAGGAAAGTGGAAAAGGGCGGTACATGTAAGTGAAATAATTAGCTAGGTACTGACTACTGCAGACTTGCATCTTGATTTAAGGCTGGTCGGATGGTAAATAGATGGTGAAGACTTGCGTTAATGTCGGAGAGGTAGATACTTGATTGGGCATCGTAATTCGAGGCTGGACGAATCGAATGATACGGAGCAGTAATACTTGAAAGACCGAGGATGTGCGCATCGCATCGCATTCATGAGGCTCGGAGCAGGGAAGATGAAAAGTGAGGCTGGACGAATCAACACACATAAAAGCAGTAAACATCAACAAGACTTCATTCATGCACACTTTTCAATTCCTACTTAGCAAATCAGGACAGGGCATTTCTATATCATTCATGATTCGCATTATCCCAGCCAGCCATCTCAAAAAAAGGCCATCAAATCACAACAACAATCTCTCATGCCTCAACATTCACAAAATTGAACGTCGGGACCCCTGGAACAGCACTCTCCGCACTCTGCGGCAGGGTGTCGAGTTTTTTCTCTTCCCCAGCAAGGACACCAGTTTTCCCACCCTCGTCAACACGAATAACATCCACGACCGTCAACCCGGCCGCCTTCTTAAGACCAGGCACCATGTTCGAGAGGATAGCCACTTCATCGAAAGCCAACTGGCGGGAGAATACTATATCCGGCTTCTCGCCTGCGACAAGTCTCTTCTTGAGCGCTTGAACGAATGGCATAGCTTTCTTCATCTCGCCCATCTTAGCAATCTTGCCATTGAGCTCCTTATCATTAGCTGATTTCGTCTCAGGGTTCCAGGCCTCCCGCACGAGATTGATGTATTTCTCCTGCCAGGATGGGAACTTGGCCGCGGCGAAGATGGTGAGTTTCTTGGGCTTCTTGAGATCGTAGCCGATGTCTTTGCCCTTAGCTTTCTTCTTCTGCTGCGCGGCTTCCGCAGATGTGATGTTTGAGGAGGTGGCGCGCACGTATTCGCGTGCTGCGGTGAGAGAGGCGATAGGTGCTGGAACGGTCGGGTAGAGCGCGTTTTGGATGGTGGATGGTTTGTTGAGAAGTTCGAGCCAGATGTATTCTGACCAATGGGGCGCGACGACTGTGAGAAGGAGGGCTTGCAATTCGATGAATTGGAAGACCAGGTCCTTGTGCATCTTAATACCAGCTGCAACGCTGGCTTCGCGGTAGAAATCACGAGCGGTGGTGAAGTCGTAGAATGCCGATTTGAGCGCCAGTTTGTAGTTGGTCTCCTCATAATGCTTCTTTGCCTCGTGGACAAGGCCATTCATCTCATTCTCAAAGAGTGCATCCAAGAAATCGTTCTTTGGTCCTGTTCGGAGCTTGTCCTGATCCTTGACTTGCTCCTCGCACCATTCTCGCAAGTTGAAGAGACGGAGAACGGAGGTATCAGCGACATCCTCTTCGAAGTTGGCATCAGCGACTCCGTCGCCAGCATCTGCCAAAGCAATCCGACTTGCATCAGCACCGTACTTATTGGTCAAATCCTCAAGAGTCATGAAGTTTCCTGTCGATTTGCTCATCTTCTCTCCATTAAGGAGTAAATGACCGTTAGCACGAATGCTTGATGGCCAATACTCAGGCGGGAAGATTGCAATGTGGATGTAGAGGAAGAATGTGAGATGATTGGGGATGAGATCCTTTCCTGACACGCGGAGATCCAATGGGTACCAGTATTCGAATTCTCTGCGCATGGACGCAAGGATATCATTCGAAATCTTG
This sequence comes from Cadophora sp. M221, assembly GCA_017366145.1. Lineage (NCBI taxonomy): Eukaryota > Fungi > Ascomycota > Leotiomycetes > Helotiales > Ploettnerulaceae > Cadophora > Cadophora sp. M221. The sequence goes on from JAFJYG010000410.1 coordinate 41,918, forward strand.
CTGTCGAGGATTTCGTCACTAAGATCCCGTCGGGCGAAGACATAATCCCAAACTTCGTCAGTCATCTGCTCTGGCTTGAGACCACCCAATCCAGGGGTCTTGCCAAAGATGTCGGCATGAAGATAATGGGCGATGGTGTAGTAAGCCATGTAGATGGTACTATCACTCAAACTCTCCACCAAGAACTGAGGATCCCAAGGAAGCTTTGAACCAAGACCATAAGTCCGAGCGCATGCCCATTGGTTGAGCCAGTTGAGAACACCTTCAAATCCGTTCTTGGTCTCTTGGGAATATGTGTTAAGACCCTTGCCGTCTTTGTTGTCCACATATTCCAAGGCAGTGGTTCTCCAGGAGGCCTCTCCGTAATCAAGATACCACTGATCCATAAGTGCAACGCAGCAATCATCTCCAGATCTGCTGACAACCTTCTTCTCTGGTTCTGAATAGGCGAATCCGTCACCAGCATCGAAAAGTTGTTGTCTAACCTTTGGCTTGGCAACCTCTACCTTGTCGCCCTTGAACTCTCCGTAGCACATAATTCCCTGATAGAAACCCTCCTTGTAAGCGAGTTCCTTAGCCTCTTCAAGTTGCTTGGTATCCTTTGGTGACGAGATCTTGAGCTTCTTGACCAAGAATGGCGCGGTCAAGTTACCATAAGATGGGGTTTCGATGATAGGAAGGATTTCCAAGTCCACCCATTCCTTCTTGATCCCATAGTAATCTGCCTTCTTGGCAAGCTCCGTGACAGTTGCGAAATCATCAGGACTGTCAGATGGAACGCAAGTGACAACTCCAGTACCCTTGGTAGGGAGGACATTCTCCATGGGAAGAATCCTAACCTCTTTGTAGACAGAAAGTGGCGCATTGACGAGAGTTCCAACACAAGCCGAACCGACAATCTCTGCAACCTTTTCGAAAACTCCATTTTGGGGGAAGACTCCTTGGTATGCCATGTTCCGCGCAGCACGATCGGTGATGATGTAGAACTCCTTTTCGGCAACCTTGAAAACGCCGTATGTGATCTTGGGTCCAACGAAGCAGCAAGTCTGGCCATACATCGTCTCAGCTCTAAGAGTTGCAGGAACAAAAAAGACACTGGCATCTTCAGGAACCTTGCCCTTGAGCACATTTTCGGCCTCGGGTGCCCACTGAATGACCTTCAACTTCAAGGCTGTGTATTCTTGTGGTCCAACACCTTCTCCCTCGCTGCGGTCGTGGTCCATACAAGGCTGGCCATCCTTAGGGGAATAGATGGTATATCTCTTGCCGAACTTGATCTTCTCCAACTGCTTAAGACGATTCATTTGCCACCGGACGAATGAATCATAATAGGGGTTGGCATCGGTAGTAACGAACGATCGTCTCCAGTCGATTCTGCATCCGAAATTCGTAAGATCCCGTCTGCACAAGGGAGGAAAGAAATCCAACCAATGGTTCGTATCAGCAAAAAAGTGAATCTCCTCCATAGGAATGCCCAAAGCTCGCATAATCTGGAACTGGTATTTCATCTTCACGACCTTCGACGCAGCCTTTCCCTTCTTTGCTGTGAACTTGGTGACATCTTCGTGGTGCGTACTCGGTGCAGGTGTGGCTGATGCATTCGCCTTATCCTCCGCCGCATCCTCCTCTGTATATCCCTCAAAGTTCTCCCCGAACAGCTTGACCTCGTTGATGAGCTTGTCGGCACACGCCTTGATCGGCATACCCGTGCAATGGAATCCGAGTGGGAACAACGCCCGCTTTCCCTGCATACGCGCAAACCCGGCCGTGAACTCGATTTTGCTGACCGTGAAGCTGTGACCTGCGTGGAGAGTTCCGTTCATGTATGGATAGGCCATGGTGCCAAAGAACTTGGGGTGTTGGGCTCGTACTTCGGCGGCGGAAATCGAGTGGAGGGGTATTTCGGTGGTGGAGGGAGCATTGGGTTGAAAGACGCCATCTTCCTCCCATTTCTTCTGGTATTTCTTCTCGATCGCAATGAGAGTATCTCTCTTCTCGGTCTGCGGTATTTCCATGCATCAGATATGTTCTCGTACCAAAATAATGCACTCTGGACCAAATGGCGGGGTACTTACACCTTTCAATTCTTTCGTCTTGGAGATTGTCGCTGTCTCCAAGGCTTTCGCCGTACTCTCAACCGTGGCCGCCATGATTGCAGATGTATTGAGGTTCTCCTAGGCGTGGAGTGTCGAGTTTTATGGTGTTGTTGAGTCACCCTTTGCCTCCTGTCTGTTGACTCTTCGTTTCTCGACTCGTCTGTCTCACAGCCAAAACATCGAATTTAGAGTTGGTGGGGTCGAGTGGTGCATGGGTCACATGAAGGCCTTGAATGTGAGGCGACAATAGCTTTATTGCAGGTCCCGGCCGGGCAGCTCGATCTTGGAGCTTGAGGCTTGTTAGAGGAACATCAAGAGCTTCACAACATTACACCATGTTTTCCACAGCAATCCGACGGGCAGCCCAGCCCAAAATCCCCTTTAACATCTACGCGAATACCTACAAAGCAACGAGGCTATGGCCACCTGATTTCTCCAAGATAGATAGGAAGCATCAATTTAGACTGGAACGGAAATACAAGCGGAGGGCGAAGCTAAAGTGGGCAAGGCCGAGGTGGACGAAGTTTGTGAAGATTGCACAGATGAGCTCGATTGTTTGTATGTGAAGACTTGTGCTCGGAGAAGAGGCGATGGGAAGAGTGATGCTGATATGGGATATAGTTATTGCGGTTTATGGGGTGTTGTTTTTGGATTGGAATCAACAGAGTCATCCGGAACATCGGCCGTTTGAGGGGGTATGTTTACTATGGCCTCGCTATGGAGCTGAATTGGATTTGTACTGATATCTGTAGATTCGGTCGTGGTTCTTCGGATTGACAGGATCTATATGGACGAAGGACCAAGTGGGGAGGAAACCAAACCCAGACGAGACGACACCTACGAGTACTGCTAGGTGATGATGGCTTTAGGGAGGAATTCTTCTCCGAATACGGACGGAAGTTTGTGCCAGTGGAATGTATGGGTGCTACGAGAGTGCTTTGGGATACCCCTTTTGAAGATTCGAGAGCTATAAACCAGACTTGGTTCTCTCGTTGGCTTTCCTCAGTCCGGGAGATGTTTGAGCGTCTCGGGACACTGTTGGTTTTCCTTAAATATGGGACTACGAACTTGACGGGGGAATAGAATCCCATAGTTGGATGGATATCTGACGAAAGACTCGTCCTGGTCGTAATATCAGAAACCAAATCACCACTCCAACAAGGAGGAATTTGAACCTTCAACAAGCTTCCGTTCTCGAGTAACAAGCGAATCTCCACAAGTGGAATTACACTTCCCCTCGTTTGACGTTGAAGTTTTGTCCCATCTCGAGCACTTTCTCACCCCACCACTATATTTTGCCATCTTGCAACTTCACAGGGTATTCTTTCCCCAAATCCCCGTCGGCTTGACTTCCACTCTTCCTCATGACCCACTGTCATCTCGAAGCAGGCCTCCCCATAGAGCTCATCTCCCATCAAAGCATCCAGTATGCCAGCATGAGCAGCACCTCAAGCCCACCCTCCTTCCAAAATATAATAATGACTCTCTCCCC
>JAFJYG010000411.1:0-45498 GCA_017366145.1 Cadophora sp. M221
AATCACCCCTCCACCCTCCCACCCAGCCGGCCACATCATCATCAATCAAAAACAGAGCAGAACAAACCAAAACACTCAATTTCCTTCTTAAATTACACATGAGATCTAGGACCATTTAATACCGTATTCCCCAATTCCAATTACAAATCCCCAAATCCCAATCCCCAGGGATCCCACCCATCCTCCCCTCCATCCGCGAGTTTCGCGATATCCGGCGTGCCCTCTTTTTTTCCGATCTACATATCCGTGACAGCTGTCAGACATCTGTCAAACCCTTCCTTCGGGAGTTCGGACGGACGCTAGGTTGGTAGGTTTTCTTTAGCTACTTGATACTAGCTAGCTAGTTACTGCGGTCGATGCAAGTACGCTACGGTACTCATTTCAATTTCATTTTGATGATCTATCTCTTGCTCTTTGCAGCTAACCGGGGGTTGGGATCGATCTACCATCTCCTAATTTCCCTCCCCAGGTCTCCATCTGGGGAAACGGACATCTACTACTGTACGCCAGATCTTAAAAAGTAAACTCACTAGGTAGTTCTTTCGGATTCGGACAGCCCTGTGAAAGATCTCCCTCCCACCCTTCCTCTTTTATATTATTTGATTACACGAACACGGTACGGTGGGAGAAGAAGCCTTTTCCCACTACCGTAGCCCCCCGCCTTGTTTTTCCCTCCCCCGTAGCTTTACTTTACTTTACTTTACTTTACACCTTTTCCCAATCACCGACCCCTTGCTTGCGGTTCTTTTGTTAACTTTTTTTTCTTTTCAAAGGAGAGGTGAGTTGAGAGAGTTTAGGGAGATCTACAGTACGCTACCGGCAGACAAATTTTTTATCTTTCTGCAAGTTGAGCTTTGTTCCTGGAGAGCTTGAGAATAATGGATGGAAAAATTAGGGTTAAAAGTCGGCTCTGGGGGAGGTTACTTACTTTAGGGTTCGAGTCAGCTTTAGTTTTTTGAGAGAGAGATCTGCGTTTGCTACTTCTTTATTCAGTGGAGTGGCGTTGGGAAAGGAGGAGATAGATGTCTTAGGTCGGTAGTTCATCTGATCATCCGATGCCCCCTTACCGCCTGTTGTGGAAAGCTTCTCTTAATCCACAGACTAGATAAGAATAGGAGGAATAAGAAACAAGGAGAAGGAAAGGGGGTTGTAAGTTTGAGATTTTGAGATTTTGAGATTTCGAGCTTGACTTTACGGCAGTCGAACTCGGACCGAGAATTAAGTTGAGTGTGAGTTGAGTTCAGCCAAATCTGCGGAATCGAGTTGGGTTTTCGATTCTGGCTTGACCTTTAATTTCTCCCTACAGACCATGTCTAGGTGAAAAAAAATACGGTTCGGTACACTGTCATTTGTCTTAAACCCAACCTGTCTCCTAAACCCTAAACCCTAGTCCTGTAGCTTCTGTAGTTTAAAGGTGGTGATCAGCGTATACTTTGAGACATGTTTGAATGAATCGTAAAACGGCGAATAGGTGTCCGTGGCTTGCGACTACGATGACGTTTGCTCGGTGTGCGTATGCAGCAAGGAGACTCGCTGCCTGATGGAGACGGTTGGCATATGGTACCATAGGTTAACTCAGATTGGCCAAGGAGTGATAGACGGTAAATAAGGGCTGTGCAATACAGTACAGTCAGTAGTACACTTATCCGAATAATTCGGCGTAGAGATACGATGTTTACGACACGACCGTGAGTTGTGATGATGATGTGATCTCTCTACTTCTTCGTATGTAACGATCAACAGGGTTTCCTTTCTCGTGATGCGGCAGGGTAGGTAGGGACAGAGCAACACCAACAAACACAGCATAGGTAGTCAGTGAGTCTCGGGTGGGTCCAATCAAAGTCCTCAAAAGATGCTAGATAGGCTCATGTTCTTTATACGGTACGATACCATAAAATAGAACTGCTCTTCAGTAAATTGATTGGGTGGTTCAATTCATCCAGTCCCGAGAGAAGAGCCATCTGGGTTTCCTTTTCAAGTGCTGTCTTCTCCCCTAGCGTTATAAGACCCAGCAGTCAAACTGATTGAAACTTCCTCTTGTCACCTCAATAGATGAGAGGTATTGCGGTATGAACTTCGAGAGTACAGTACTGTCCTGCTAAAAAAAAGGGGGGGGGCGAGAGGGAAAACCCATACAAAGAAGCCCGAAACAAGCCTGGCATGGAAAGTACATAAAAGAACATATGTCTTTACAATAGAACCATTTGGCCAAGATCTCTTATGAGGTGTGTGATACTCCTGTATATCATGTTTGTGGCCACACTGAGGTAGTCGAGGAGAAAATTTGTCAAGAATGCTAAGGTGGTGTGCGTGAAGAGAAGCCATTGAGTATCGGGTCTTCGATCCTTCGAAAGTCTTGCTGAAGACTGGACGTGGGAAAGCTATGTTTGTTTACCTGAAGCGGGAAACACATAGCAGCGGGAGAAACCCATTTGCACTCATACTGTGTCCAGACCAGCTTTGGTAATATTGGGCTTGTATCAACAGTCAACAGTAGTATCAAACAACCTAGAATCTAAAACCCAAGCTTGAAGCTCGCAGGAAGATGGAGAGAAAGCTAGGAACAGCGAGATAGAACTTCTTGAAGATAACGATGGAAGGTAGTTCGATTATTCAGACGGGGCAGGTGCCTGCCAAAATGGCCGGCAGTGAAGGATAGAGGAAAGGAGAGAAGAAGGAGATGAGAATATGAGATAATGGAAAGCTGGCCAGCCAGAATAGAGCCCAAAAACAAGGGGTAGGTCTGTTTCCTTGGGGCTAGCTCTCCGAAAAAACCACATCGGCAATAAATGTCGCAGGTCAGCGTTTGGAAATTGTTGGTGTGTGGTAAATAAGAATTGAGAAGCAGAGTTCCAATTCCAATGCTTAGCACACTCTCTCTTACCGTATTGTACGATCCGCCTCATTCATTGTGCTGCATTGGAAGCATGTAGGTGACCACTGCTTCGTGCTCTGAGTGATGATCTGAAATAGTCTTGATATCACAAACAGTTTCGGTGTCTTAGAAAACGTGTGAACCAACATCGGTATTCGGCAAGGACTCTGCAACTCGAAATGAATAAAACGCTTGCTGTCTTAATAGATGCCTCAGCCTCTACACCCAACTCCAAACGCCGCCATCATTACACCACGCTCAGAAAATCACCGTCTCACCGTCTCACCGTCTCCCCGTCTCCTGTCTCAACCTCCCGGCCGCGGTAGTAGGCGGAGGTTCTGGCCAAGAAGCCACAGCATCCTCCATCTCTTCCAGGAAAGTCGTGCTATTATGCACGCTCGTCCCACCAATCACAATACGGATACCCGGCGACGAAGCGTTGAGTTGAGAGACAGTCTTCGCTTCTTCGAATGTGACGCCGCCGACGATGAAGAGGATGATATCCTGTGGCTTGTCCCTTGTGGACCCGCCTCCTTCGACGAATGGGTATTGTTGTTCCTTGAGACGTCCCTTGATGAGATTTTGAAGCGTGAGTTCGAGCCGTGGGGAATGCTGCGTGTACACATTCTCTACGCCTTTGAGACCCTTGAAGCGGTCTCGAGCACCTGAGAATATACCGGCTGATTCGAACATGTCTGAGATACCGCCTGCAGACTGGGTTTGATGCAGTGATGAGTGGTAGGTGAGTAGTTTAGCTATAAGGTCAATTCGCCGCTGTGGAACATTCCCAGCTGCACCGAGTAAGTCTACCAGGATTGGCAAGGCGTTTTGAGGATGCTTCTCGTATCGCAGGGAGTAAAGTGCGACGAGACGAAGTTTGGAGTCAGCTGTTACTGCTGGCGATTGGATGAGCCTTTGGACATTCTGGCAGTGTTAGTCTCGATGGTAAATATAGCTGTGGGAACTGCATACCTTCAAATCGCTAGCATGATTATCGTTGCATGCTAGACTTTGTTCCACTTCACTGACTTCGAGCAGATTTTCCGCGCCAACTTTCCTGCTCAACTCACCTACCAATGTAACATGCTTGCTCACGTTACCAGAAAGCTTTCGAAACTCTGGATACTCCTCAATGAAGCGTTTCATATCCGCTATTGATTCAATGTTGGAGCTGTTCTTGGTTTTGGACTGGTACTGCTCGACGTAATCTTTGATATTTCCACCCAGGTCTCCGAAGTTGAGAAACATGTTCTTCTTGAAGAACGGATCTTGGTCTTGTGATAGAACGACCTCTTTGAGCTCTGGTCGAACTTCGGGAACATCGCTCAGATCCACACGGCCATTCTGGATACCGAGGAGTTCGTGGACCATAGCCTGGTAGGTCCATTGTGTTAGGAGGGGCGTAATAGGATCGTCTCTCCGGTCTAGAATGAGAAGTATGGGAGGTGTATCCACTTTTCTGAAATCGAATAATTGGTCTTCCTGGGTGATGTGATATCGAACTTCCGTAGCCAGCTTCTTCGCTAAAAGACTGTTCTTCTCGTAGCGTATCAAAGGCTTCTTTTTCAACGACAAAAGTACCCCGATCAATCCTTCTGTTGTCCTTTGTAAAGCATCCGTGTTCCACATGTCCGGGTTCGAACTCCAAATCCGCTGTCTCGGAAATGCCAGATCCAGGGTAAATAGGTCTGGGTTGACCACGATGTAGTCCGCAAAATGCTCTTGCACTACTCTGACAACTTCATGATCATCTGCCTCAGCCAAGCGCTCCAGAGATGACTTCTTGACCACATTGCTAAAGTATATGTTGTATTCCCCATACTTCGGCTCCCGAAATTCGTCGATGAGGAATTGTATGGAATCCGCCGAAGGGCGCACGAAACATAGACATCGCAGATGCCGCATCTTCTCCCGATTCTGGTTGTCTAGCCTGTCGATCAGGTAAACCTCGTGGTTGAGCAGGGCAGACTGGGTGATCGCCGTGGAGACGATGGACACAGTGTCGCTATCCAACAGCAATATCTTCATTTTGGCAGATGGGGTTCCTGATGCACTGTCTCCTGCAGACACCATCTTGGAGATGTACCCCGAAACTGCCTGTACAACGTCCATGGTGTCAAGGTTCGGGTATTATTCTCATGTCTTCAAAACGCTGCGCAATGCCTCCCAAGTTGGGAGCTCGGTCGATGTGATTCTCGATCGGGAAACTAGACTGGGTTCGATGGAGGTTTTGTGAGGCTGGGGATATCACTTCGACTGCCTGATCTATGCGCTGGTGGGTGGTTGGTGGATTCGAGGATGGAGGGGTTGAGGTCGAAGGTTGCAACAGCTGGCTGCAAGTGCCTGGAGCTTTGGGAGCTTGAGTTAAAGCTGGAAGTGGTTTGATTTAGCTAGTCGTGAATGAGGTGTGGAATTTCGATTCCTCGAGTTTGGAGGGTTGCGACGCAGGATACGATTCGTGATGTCAAGTCAGCCGCAATAATTGGCATTCCGAATGGAACAGATGATTGATCCCAAAGTCTCGATGGCAAGCTGGTATGGTACGGTACCTCACTAGAGCAAGGGCGTCAGCTAGCCCTGTGGCACGCGCAACCCGCCCGCCTGACCGCGGCAAAAGCACCCCCTGTCGCAACTTTGCCTTGAGGAAGGAGGGTGAGCCATTGACTTCTGATCTCTGTCTTGTCCCACCCAAACATCATTTCCACCTCAGCAAAACTCTGATTCTGTTCCATCGCTGCAGATGGAGAAACGATAGAACCAAAGCTCAACATCCACATCTGCTCTGCAGCTTCAGAACCCTCAAGCTCCCCACAATGCTGCCCTATATCAACCTCCGTAAGGCCCCAGAGAGATGCTCCCTTGTTCTAGGTGCGGCCGCGTCTGACGTCAATCAGCTTTTGAGTATGTTGCTGGCATCTTGGGAGCTTCAACAGATGAACGTAAGTCATTGAACCGCCAGCATTCGTTGCCGTTTGCAGACTTGAATCGTACTGAACGAAATAACAGTCAAACTCATCTCCTCTTTCTTGATATCATATCCTCTTGCTGGGCTCCTAAAACGAGTCCCAGATGAGAAACCATACCTTAAGAACCTCTTTATAATAGGGCAAGTACTTCTTGTATCGCGCAACGAACCTTGTACTAACGAATACAGTGTCTCTACATTCTATTTGGTCGGCCTCTTCGACTTATGGTCTGGCGTAAGAACCCTAGCTATAAGCTCCATCGGATCCTACTGCATCGCACAATATGTTGACGGCCCTTTCATGCCATGGATGGGCTTCGTGTTTCTTATGGGACACATGTCCGTGAATCAGCTGGCACGACAATGGGCGAACGATCCTGGGGTTGTGGATATTACAGGCGCACAAATGGTTCTCGTCATGAAGCTCACGGCTTTCTGTTGGAATGTTGCGGATGGTCGACTCCCTGAGAAGGACCTGTCTGAATTTCAAAAGGAGAGGGCTCTGAAGAAACTTCCAAGTCTACTAGACTTTGCTGGTTATGTTCTCTTCTTCCCGTCTCTCTTCGCAGGGCCGGCCTTCGACTACGTGGATTACAGGCGTTGGATCGAAACTACCATGTTCGAAGTCCCTACTGGAGTTTCCCCGTCGAAGAAAGCCCCGACGCGGAAGAAGAGAAAGATTCCGCGAAGTGGTACTCCTGCAACTTGGAAGGCTGCCACGGGACTATTCTGGATTCTCCTGTTCCTCAAATTGAGCGGCTGGTACTACCCTGACTTATTGACGGGTGACAAATATATGACTTACGGATTTGCCCACCGAATATGGCTACTTCACATGCTCGGGTTCACCACCAGATTGAAGTATTATGGTGTATGGGCTCTAACGGAAGGAGCTTGTATCCTTTCTGGTCTCGGCTACAAAGGAGTTGATCCAGTAACCGGCAAGGTGTCATGGGATCGCTTGCGAAATGTAAATCCGTGGGGTGTGGAGTCTGCTCAAAACACCCGAGCATACTTGGGAAACTGGAACATCAACACCAACAACTGGCTCCGGAACTACATCTATCTTCGCGTTACCCCACGAGGAAAGAAACCAGGGTTCCGAGCCAGCATGGCGACATTCGTCACCAGTGCATTCTGGCATGGATTCTACCCAGGCTACTACCTAACATTCGTCCTCGCCAGTTTCGTCCAGACAGTAGCAAAAAGTAAGTCCACAGCACCCCCTTACCCCAACCATATCTAAGGTATTCTAACCAAATTACAGACTGCAGACGCTACTTCCGACCCTTCTTCCTCGACCCCAAAACCACCCAACCAACATCCACCAAGATCTACTACGATATCCTCTCCTACCTAATAACGCAACTAACATTCTCCTTCACCACCGCGCCCTTCGTCCTCCTCACCCTCCCAGCCTCTTTCCTAGTCTGGGCACGTGTCTACTTCTACATCGTGATCCTCACCGCCCTCGCAACAGCCTTCTTCGCCTCCCCCGCAAAGGTATTCCTGATCAAGAAACTCAACGCCCGAGCCGGAAACCCGGGCCACGGCCCACTGCAAAGATCGCACAGCCAGGAGAGCATGGCTAGTAAGGAACCGGTGTTGGGCCTGCCTTCGGAACCGCAGAGGGATCTGGAGGAGTTGATGGAGGAGGTTAAGGCTGAGATGGAGGCGAGGCAACGGAGGGGCAGTTTGAAGAAAGCGGCTACGATGCCGGCCGGGAAGGCGAAGGCGATTTGATTCGAGTTGGCTTGGTCTGGCTTGATTGATGGCTGTTTGGTGTTTGAGACCATTGGGTTGAGCTGGGTGGCAAGGGACCGATCGGTGTGCTTAAGCGCTATACGACATAGCTGTTGGCATGGCCAGCAACGCCTCAAGAACCCCTTAGACCAAGCAGAGAAAGTATTGGAGTAAATTCGAGATACACAGAGTTTACATCTCCACCTACCATGAATAAATGCCCTCACATCCATCTTCACCACACTTGAAACAAGAGAAGGAACAGTTTGTTTCCAATGGCAATCAATATTCTATTCTTGCCTCCCCACCCACTTTCTCTTTGAAGCGAGATTCTCTACGGCAACAACACATTCGCCGCAAACTTCACCTACGCCGGCTGGTCGAACGACAGTCCGATTATGAGAAGCTCCTTGGCAAAAGGCGATTTCCACCGTCGTTCTGTCGAGAACGGATATCTGAAAAGCTACCCCGCGATGAAGAACGTCAAGCATTGGAATATATCCCCCCCGCCCCCATACGTGGGGAGTTTCTGAGTCCAGATTGTAGGGTTATGAGGTTTTGCCAGATGCTGGCTTTGCACCCGCCGAAATCGCTGGAAATTCTGATCTTGCCGCGTGAAGGAGCTGCATAGACAGTGAGTGTGAATACAACTTATCATCCATTCTTTAGAGACCGTGTGTTCGTGGAAATCATACGGCCCTTCGAAATACTTCGCAACATCACAGTCTTCAAACTCAGTCACGTCGATAGCCTTGACGCATATGCACGCAGCATTAAAACCCCCATTGAAGTTCAGATCCCGGAGATATTCAGAACTCAACTCATGACAACGATCCAAGGCAACACACCCGTCATCCACATCTTCGACATGTACCAAAAGCTCCTGTCATACACCCAGGCATTCGAGCGTCACACCCCATTCAAAACAGAAATAGACGCCGAATAGACATTTATCGATGAACACTTCCGCAGCCGCGACAAGCTCGACCGAGAGTCCTGGAACAACCCATCCAAGCCCCAAAGCAGAGCCCATTCAAACGCTTCACCAACATCCACCCCGTCGAAAGCAGCCTGGAAATCGTAAGTCAAACAGGAAGTCCTTACACCGATGATCCCACCGACACCATCGCCAACCTCGCTACATTCAAAAAAGCGCGTCGCATCGCCTTGCAATATCTCGAGCGCAATATGAGCGCATCAAAGCAGCTGCTCTAGCTTTGAATACGGCCGTAAAAGAGTATAAACTCATACTCGGTACATTCCCGCGGTCGAAGATGGAAGAGAATTTCGTGAGGAGGGAGCGGAGCCGCTTTGAGTATCTGTATGAGAATGGGATGAGGGAAGTTGCGATTGGGAAGCTTCGCGTTACGTTGGAGCATAGGCCTGTTAAGAAGTATGGTGTGCCTTTTGTACCAAGTAGGTTTGTAGAGGTGGGTGATGATGGGGCTTTGGCGCCTGCATGGGCTGCGAGGGTTCGGGAGGCGGTAGATGATATGGATAGACAGTATTTGGCGATTAGGAAGGCCAGGAGGGAGCTTTTTGATGCTGATTCGGATTTGGAGGGAGATGTTGGGTGTGAGGGGTTTGAGATCGAGGATTGGTTGTGTGATGAGATGGTTGATTGGGGGGTTAGTGAGCCAGCCATGGGGCCGACGCCATAGGATTTGAAGCCACTTCTGGGTTAGAACTGTGTTTGATTGATTTGAATCTTATTCATTTGCTCGCTTATATCTGGGATAGAACTGTGCTTGATTAATCTGAATCCAATGCACTTGCTTGCTTGTATCTGGGAAGCACTGTGTTCGATTAATCTAAATCTTTATTCACTTGCTCACTTGTATACTTCTTTTACTATTGGTATAACTTTATAATACATCAGAACACTACTATAATATCTCATGCCATTTGTTTCTTGAATTAACGCTCGTTTAAAGCAATCTACAGCTTGCAACTGGCTACGTCCCTTGTTGACAACGATTCCGTCACGTGCTCCTTTTTACCTCGCTAAACGATACGCTAGCGTCCACGAGCGCGGCTAGAGCGGCTCATGGGATATAGGCTATAAGAGGAGGCTTTCTCTTGAGCTCTCCTCTCCTCTGTATCTTAGAGTTCTTGTATGTAGCTCTTGCAACAAAACTAATTCTTGTTGCGCTATCATATTAAGTCATAAAGAGGTCCACAGTCATACCTATAGATTTATAACGAACTGCACTAACCCGGTTTGGTTCAGTTCAGTTTGTATCCCTTCGTCCGGTGAGACATTACCCAGCGCTAACAGGGAAATAGAGCCAGTGTTTCAATTGGTCTAAGAAGGAGTCCCAGCTGAGCCTCATCCTTTAGCGAATAACAGCTTCTCGTTTATGCCATTGCTAGCGCTGGGTAATGTCTCACCGAACGAAAGGATAGTCCTTTCAAGGTGCAGTTCTGAGCTGTGATTTAAATTCGACTCAAACTACTGTCCCAAACGCTGGTACCTGTGTTATTAGCAGCATTCTGGCATTCACTCAAAATCCTTTCCCTGTCTGCCAAGTACCTTGGTACTGTACCTTACCTAATCAATGCAGGCAGCTTTTTCTCGCCTCAACCTCTTCCAACTCAATGTCAATGTTGCGACCAAGACCTTTTCCTCCCAAATCCTCATCCTCATCCTCGACTCGTCCCCAGACCTCTTCCCTCAACATCGATCTCATCACCTCATCACCTCATCACCTCATCGTCAAGAACTTATTCATCTTCCTCAACCTCATCTCAGATAATCATCAAAACCCCACCCGCCCCTCACCCCCTCACATTGTCCACAGGAAGCCCCAAGCCATGCCTCCCCGCCGTAAAAAGACAAAGGCTCCCAAAGAGCCAGATTTCAGTTACGACCACAGTACACTCGTCTCATGCATCCAAAAACACTATCAGCTCCTGATAGATATGGCTTACCTCGATGCACAATCTGTCCGCTGGCCACCAGCTCCAGCAGGATGGTCTGACTCGGAGCTCAATGTGGATGCGCTACGGAAGCTGGATCGCAACGAGACTGTCATCGAATTGCTACGACATATTCCGTATACCGGTGACAGAACCACTGAAGTCTACTACGCGACTATGGCAACTTCCTACCTGCGTGAGCATTGGTACGTCACTTTCTGCCCTGAAAGACTCAGTGATCTGGGATTTCGGTATCCCTTGTTCTCGATCCCAGAATCCTAAAAATTGACAAGAAACACACACTAAATTTCTGATTAGGGAACCCGAGAAGACCTCCGATTCCAACTGGTACCGCAAGGAATTCTGCGCACTTGGCCTAGCACCATTTGACGGGCCCATGCCGCCGCATCTTATTACTTTGACAAATGAGGAATCGGAAATCGGCATTACGTGGATCGTCGATACAGAGCGTGGTGAGACCACGACCCCCTTCACGAGTATTTACGTATCTATTTTTATTAGGTGCTGATGTGCTTTTGCTGTTAGGATGTATTTACCCCCACGGGGAAGACTACTATTTGTTTGACGACGAGCCTCCTGAAGTGGAAGATGAAGGCATGTGGTGGCTTAAAGTAAAGGGCATGGAATTCGAAGAGTTCTTCGATAAGATACACCATGATATCTGGTCCTTGTTGCTCGTCCCAGTTCCCGTAGCTGATGACCGCTGTCTCAATATTAAAGGAAGCGGAGACAGAGAATACAAGGTGAGAGCCCTTTCTTATTGGGCGCATTTATGCTGTCATGGCAACATGATGCGAGTATGCGTCTCTTGCTAATCTACTACAGGTCGTGAAGGACTTGTATCGTAAATACGGTTGGCCGATTACTTTTCGCAAGGACGAATTCCTACCGGCTGCTGTCGCAGCTCGCGAAAAGATCATACGCACCGCGCGTGCCCAATTAGCAGCCGAGGATGAGGAGTAGGTAGAAATTACATGGTTTTGAAATCGTGTTGTTTTTCCATGCAAACATCGATCGCAAAATTACAAGTGCCCCTATTCTACCGATCACATACATGGTCTAAATCCTTCTCTTGCATTCCTATTTACCCTCGACATTTCAACTATCAACCCGTTGCCACACAGTAAAAGTAGTTTGGCCAAATTTGTGTCCCGCAGTTCTCCCCTCCCGGCCCAAGCACGGGGTTCAGAGAGTAAAACCGGGACAGCTCAACGCCGTTGTCAGTTGCGAGCTGCCAGCAAGATGCACCACCCAAGGCCTCCACGAACTTGTTGCAGCTGTCCGGGATTCCCGCCTGGGTCGCCGTGGGCTTGGGTGGGGACGAAGGCTTGGTTGTTGTAGCTGGTGGTGTAGGTTTCGTGGTTGTTGCGGACGAGACGCCGACGCAGTAATAATACTCGGGCCAGATCATGGTGCCGCAATTATCGCCGCTGGCACCCAGCACGGGATTCCACCGGAAGAGCAAAGAGATATCGATTCCTGCATCGTTGGCAAGCTGCCAGCAACCACTGCCTGAGACAGCCATCACCCATTTATTGCAGTTTGAGACTGTACCCTCGTGCTGCGGTGTTGGTGTAGGTATGTCCGTGGCAACCGCCGAGCTGGTTGTAGAACTGCTCGTGGTCGTTGGTTTGGACGTGGCAACACAGTAGTAGTAGCCCAGCCAAATAGCCGTTGTGCAGTGCTCACCGTTGACGCCTAGCACCGGATTCAGCTCGAACAATCGGACCTGGGTGATTTGAGCGTCGGCCGCAATCTTGAAGCACGATGCAGAGGCGACGGCCGCTTCAACTGTTCGTAATTTTAGTATGTGTCTTTTGCATCAATCTCAGGACCAGTGATCAAAGACAAAAGAATCCCAGAATGCCGAGATTATCAGAAAGGGGAAGTACTAACCATAACGGCTGCAGTCGCCTGGGACCCCCTCTTGGATACGATTGTCCGGAACGGTGGATGGATCATCGATGATGGGAAGGGTATTGCTGCTCCCCGGCCCACCTCGAACTGGTCCATTGCTGTCATCTGGCACTTCATTGTCAGGTGGCTTCACCCAAGAACCTCCAGGTCTTCTGTTAGGATCACGCGACATCAGTTTCTGTGAGGATGGCAAGGAGAATAAGAAAGGAGAAGAATTCATTTGACTTTAAGGCAAGGCAGGGCAGGGCAGGGTAGTGTACTCACGACATGCAAATGTACTGGCCCTCAACCAGATGGTCGCATGCGCCGAGTACATTTGGGTTCCACGCCATGAGTTGTGCCACACCGACCGGTTCCGTTGAGTTTGAAAGAGCCCTGGATACGGAGTCACTATATGTTATCAGGCGTTAGTAATACGTTTCTTTGCGTAACCTGCGAAAATAACATGGCCACGTACCATGTATCCCCAGCATTGACACGAAGGAGCTCGCAAGCTTCTGGTACACACACAAAGTTGATGGAGTAGCAGTCATCAGTGTTGGTTGCGAACATGAGCTGGCCTGACGCAACGCCATACCTGTTTGCGAGCACGTTACAGGCATCCAGACCCTCTCCGCTAGAAGCTCGAACGTCAACGGTACGTGCCGAACAGTTGGTGGGTATGTTTGGCTCTGGCTCCGGTTCCCATTCGTCATCCTCGTCCGTCTCTTCACCTTCCGGGACTTCGATGTCGATGTCGAGATGCTCAGGTTCGTCTTCAACGATCCAAAGAATGTCTTCAGGATTGAAGGTTGGTTCCGGGGCTGTCTCGTTGAGCTCCCAAGCATAGGGGTACAGAGGGACAGCCCGTGTGGCCAACGGCCCAACGCTCGTCTGACAGACCGACTGGACATCTTGAAACTCGCTGACAAGGTAGTCAGAGTGGTCGGTGTCGGGGAGAAATTCCGATGTGACTCTCTGGTACATCATGTTCAAGAAGCACTCTGAGCACAGCAGGTCGTCGTCATACAAAGTCGAGATGCGGTTATTTTCGCTTGACACATTGCCGGCGTCAAGGCACCATGGGTCAGTAGGATTCGCAGCGCAGTCAACTTGCACCACGTCCGAGCCAGTCCAGTTATACGACTGAGGCAAACACCACCGGTTATTTGTGTCGCGCAAGCAGGCGATCTCGATGCCTTCAGTAAACCGAAGACTCAGAGTATCGGCCGGCACTGCGCGATCACCAACGATGAGCCAATCCTCAGAACAGGCCAAAGCGACATCTTGAGTCCACGCACGCGCACTGGCTGTACAATCAGGTACACAGAGGGTAGCCACATCTTCTTCGCTCCAGTATGTATCGTCGACCTTCACAGTCCACTTGAAAAGGTCCTCGTCGCATGGCAGAGTGGTGTTTCTACAGCGCATGTTAGTCTCGCTCGTCAATTTCATCAGAACAAATTTGGTCTGGGCATTCCCAGTCATGAGAACACTCACAAGGCCTGGAGGCAGGTTTCACTGATACCGAGCATCTCTGACATCGGTGCAGGTTGAATGAGAGGATATAGTTGGAAACCAACGTCACCCAAGGCGAATGGCAAGAATGCGAGCCCTAAAAGGCCATATTGAAAGAACGGCATCGTCACAAACAGACGAAGAATGAGTGTAGTTTGCGGCAGTTGGTGTTGCAGCTGGCGGCTACTGGTGATATCAATCCTCGAATGGGTCAGACGAAAGTCGTCTTAAGAGTCCGGTATGAGAATGAAGACGACATCCTTCCTCAGAATCCTCGCGTAGAATCCAGGTACATAGATCTCCATGTTGAATTTGCACGAATCCATCGGCCAGTCAGCATATGTGTATGCCCTTGTTCTGCCATGGTTTTACGCGCTATTGAATCTGGGTAGAAATCCGCAATCTTTCATCCAAGGACGAATGCAATCTCCTTAGGCCCGTTAGAATAGTAAACCCGTCATTGAGCTTCGCCGTAACGGGAAGGTATGTTATGGAGGAAGACGATCATCGCAGTTGTAAGGAATCAGTCATATCAAAGTCGATGTACGAGCACTCACTTTTTTTATATCTGCATCCATCAGGGGTGTTTTATAGACTTCTCTTTGACTTGGCTTTGTGTAGCCAACCAGGAAGCATAGATCAACTGATAGCAATTTAAAGAGCCCTGTTGAGCCCACAATTGCAGAACGCACCGACGATTCTGCGGAATAAAGCCAAGTCCTCACTGTTACAGGCCTGATTCCTAGCTATGTGAGTGGTCAAACCCCTACCGCCCAGTGGGATTTAGGTGGATTTAGATGCACGTATACAAAAAAAAGTGAGTATCGGTAGTACATGACATGCATCGGAAAACGTCCCAAAGCGGACCGAGCCGACATGCATGTCATTAGGGCAAAGTCCCGAGCCGCCCAACCGATGAGAGCCCATGGGTCACTCGGCTCTACCAAGCAAAATACCAAGACGACAGTAATTAAACTTGATGGGTGATACTCGACCAGAATTCAAAAATAAAGGGTGCATCTTGGCATATAAGCACTGTTTGATATCAAGAAGTTCTTTCAGAACTTGCTTCACACACCCGCTGGAACTCCACCTCATCTTATAAGTAAGATGAGGGACTTTAGGGAAGGTCGGAAGAGCAGAGAACCTCGTACTTCATATAGTTCTCCTGCAAGTGAGCATTGGCAATAGTATTTTGACTCGAATTTGTCAGGGAAATGGTTTTGGTAGGGATGTAGTTGTGATAGCTAGACTTCTAGAACCAGGGTAGTACTAAGTGAAAGATTGGAAAATGGACAAGGAAACAGAAAGAGGCATAGGAAGACCAGCGGCCTGCTGCCAAGTGGGTGCCCAGATAGGAAACCTACTCTTCACCCCGAGAAAGGTTCTGTAGATAATTCTGGCAGTGCCCATCCCCAAAATTCTCTGCAGGACATTTTTCCAGCGATTCTCTCGTGCCACACTCATTTTTAGTTTCTACTGGCGATTTTTATCCGGTCATGAATCTTTCCTTCGCTTCCTGGGCTGCGTTGGCTCTGTACATTCTTTTTCACCAAGTCATTGCTGAGTCCTACCTCTCTCTGAACTCTGTCTACGGGCTTTTGGGGAACGAAATATCAGCTGCAGCGGTAGATCTTCCAATAGGGACATGCAACGCCGATACGCCATGCGTCAACGGGGCTTGTTGTAGCAGTGTATGTCTTTCCCGGTGTTTCTTTTTCGTCGTTCCTCGCTAATTTCCTCGCCGCATCTTCCAGACCAGCGGCCTTTGTGGATACTCTCCAGCAGAGTGTGGTGAAAGCTGCAGTTCAAACTGTGATGCAAAAGCAGAGTGTGGCCAGTACGGCAATCCCGGGAAGCAGACTTGTCCGCTTGGTGTCTGTTGTTCCAAGTTCGGGTTAGTACATTATCGCGTCGTCTAACTCGGTTTTCCAATACACATCCCCTATTCATCCAGCGCACTAACATGTTTGACAGATTCTGTGGCTCGACATCCGAGTTCTGTGAGACCGAGTGCCAGGCAGATTTTGGGGGCTGCGGCCCTGTTCAGCGACCCTCTTGCAGCAAAGATGGCGGAAGCATCAGCAAACGAAATATCGGCTATTATGAGTCGTGGGCCAACACCCGAGCCTGCAGTGCTGTCGCGCCCGAGGATCTTAACCTCGACGGTCTCACACACATTAACTTTGCCTTTGTGTTCTGTGACCCTGTTAATTTCCAGATTATACCTATGGACAAGAATGCCGGCACACTTCTGAGCCGGTTTACGGCCTTGAAGGAAAAGAAAGCTGGCCTGCAGACTTGGGTTAGCGTTGGTGGCTGGTCTTTCAATGATCGTAAGTAGTTTCTTCCTTGTTGTTTCATTTACAGATCCTCACGTTACTCATTGGGCTGTTTTATGTACATGTTCATAAAGACGCATTCCAGCTAACATGCTATGTCTTTGTCTATAGCCGGGCCATACCAAAAAGCTTTCAGCACCATGGCTTCGAGTGCAGGAAACCGGAAGATGTTTATCGATGGCCTGATCAAGTTCATGGAGACTTACAGCTTTACTGGCATGGACATGGATTGGGAGTACCCAACTGCCGGTAAGTGCCCTGGTTTAAGACAAGCTGGGCACAGCATCTAACTTAAGAAGAGGACCGTGGCGGCACCCCAGACGATACTGCCAACTTTGTTCTACTTTGCAAAGATATCAAACAGGCGTTTGGTACCAAGTACGGATACTCTATTACTTTACCTGCATCCTACTGGTATCTTCAGCACTTTGATCTAGCTGGCATGCAACCGTACGTCGATTGGTTCAATATGATGACATACGATATGCATGGTGTATGGGATGCTGCTTCTAAATTTATTGGAGCATATGTTGCTCCGCATACTAATATTACTGAGATTGACTTGGGGTTGGATCTACTCTGGCGCGCTGGTCTTAAACCAGAGAATGTTGTTATCGGCCAGGGATGTAAGTGCTAATCTTCTGTCTGCATGATTTATCTTGGTACTGGATTCGGCTGACCAAGGACAGACTACGGCCGGTCATTCACCCTCTCGGATCCCACCTGTAATAAACCTAATGGTATCTGCAAGTTCTCTGGTGGTGCAAAAGAGGGGCCGTGTTCCAAAGCCTCTGGAATCCTCACCTTGCAGGAAATCTTTGACATCATCAAGGAGAAGAACCTCACACCCATCAAGGACGACAAGGCAGGTGTTAAGTGTGAGTTCAGGTTGGCTAAAGCTATGCCACAAAAGTTTCGGGGCTGATCTAAATGCAGGGATCCATTGGGACAACGACCAATGGGTGTCATACGATGACTCCGAGACTCTAGTTGTGAAGAAAGCTTTCGCAAACTCCCGATGCCTGGGTGAGTTTCGAACTTTGAAGAGAAGGAATAAGAAATGCTGACACTGTCATAGGAGGTTCTATGATTTGGGCCTTGGACCAGGTCGACCAAACTGCCAATAGCTTACAGTATCCTGAAGACTGGTCGGAGGAGCAGATATCCATCTCAGAAGACTTGATCGCCGACGAAGAAGTCAAAGGTGTCTGTTACACCACAAAATGTGGCGACACTTGCCGAAAGGGTGACCATGAAGCAAGTCAGATGAACGGACAGCCGGGATCTATGTCCACTATGGATCGTTGCCCCAAGGGTGCGTACCGCCGACTATGCTGCAGTAAAGGCACCACAATGGGGGTATGCCGCTGGCGAGGATATCGCGGGCTCGGCTTGTCCTGCACAGGTGGCTGCGGCGACTTTGAGACGGAGGTCACGCAGAACACCAACCACCATAGTGACAAGGAAGACCAGACTTGCAGTGGGGGTAGCCAGAGCTACTGCTGTGCCGGATTCACACCGCCGATCAGCAAGGAGCAAATCGAGGAGAAAATCAAGAATGAGGCTGCTGATGCTGCCATCGCCGTAGCAGAAGCCTTAGCCCTTGAGGTCGCTGCCAGGGCCTTTTGCAGGATTGCCATCACGGCTGCCCTTACGCCCTTGACATTCATTCCAATCGTTGGTAAGGCCTCTCTTTCTATTCCTCATCGATCCATATCTACTGTCCATTTGTTGTTCTTTATAAACGCACAGCTACTAATACGTTGCCTTTGTATATAGGTTGGATCATTCGCCTCGCTGTTCAAGCGGCTGTTCCTGCACTCGCCAATCTCTGCGCCAAGGGCATTGCAAAGGCCGGCAAGTCAGTCTTCAAGTTCAAGGGAAAAGACTACGACGTGAAGCTTGACAAGCCGCTCCAGCCGAAGAACGATCGTGGTGATCGGGACAAGAAAGACAACGCACCCGAAAAAGATGGTCATTGTGACATCAAGGACGTCGGCCTCGTCAAGCGGGCTGCGCTACGCGACTCGAAGCAAACCAATACCATTACGCGGATTGCTCGGAAAACAATCACAAAGGTTTGTGATGGGGGCAAGAATCCCCAGGCTTGCTTGCACTACCAATCCGTTGTCAAGAATCAGAACTTGGAACGTATGACTTGCACTTCAAAGCAAGTCGTTGGGGCCGATCCAAGACCTCTTGTTGATGCTTACAACGACCAACACAACACAGATTGGATGAACGGATGGATGCAAGAGCCTGGTTTGAACTGCCAACGTGACGAGTTCCCTCCAGCAGTCGTCTGGCGTGGCCGGGATAACAGACAATGGATTCGCCTCATCCCAGGGGACCAGAATGGATCGGCCGGTCAATTATTCAGAGGAGTTTGCCCGGCGAACTACAAGCTATCGCCATTGCAGGGGTTTCGTGAACTCAAGCCCATCAAGGGTTGCAGGCGCGTTGTCCGCAGGTTTGCGGTCACCCGGACAGCAACCACGAATGTGCTGAAGATGAAGTTTACCAACATGCCGAATGTTGTTGATGATGGTATCCCCGAGAACCCATGCTACCCAAAAACCCTGGTCCCCGACCCGGGCTTCGCGCTTTTGGCGAATGACCCTTGGTATCAACGTAATGCGGCCAACAAACGATACACAGCAGCGTACAGAAACGCACCACTCCCGAACATTATCGCTGGCAAAGTAAATCGCCCGGGCTACAACAAGAGAGCTAGCGACGACAACGACTTCGACCCTGATGAAATTTGGGTCGACGAGGGAAACTCCACCCGCAAGGCCACTGACGAAGAACTGTTCGATAGGCTAGGCCTTCTGCGATGCGAGAACGGCGACTGCCGTGGGGAATTGGAGGAAATGGGTATCCAGTCAGCACCCTTTGACGGCCCAGATCCTACGGCACCTCCAGCAGCTTCCGCATTCGCTACGCCCGTAGATGCTCTTCCCACATCACTGAGCAAGGTACTGGACACGGCCACTTCAATCCACGAGGAAATTAGGGCGATGATAACGCCGGGTCCAATGTTTGAGCCTTCGCTTGAGAACTTCGGGCATGATAAGTAAGAGTCACGACGTCGATTACTCCTGTTTCTTCTCGCTTAGTAGCTTCTCAATTCCCTGACTAAGCGAACGTGGGATCGGGCCACTATTTGCAACGACCCATTTGTACAATAAATCCACGTTGAAATTTCGACCAGAATCTTGTATTTCCAGTAGCTTTGTTCTTTTCATATTCTATTGGTAAATAAAAAATAAATTATAATGTCCACGTCTACGCCGTCAGACCCTCCAATACTCTAGGGTTTGCTTACCACCGCTCGCCGTGACTAAATGGCTTGCTGAGTTGCATCGCATTAGCCTTGCGGACCACCTATATTCACGACGACGCCTTTGTTATTCACAGTGGGGACCTTGCATAAACGCACTCCAATAATCCTCAGAGCCACCCTGATCTCTCAACAAGCCCCCAAAACCTCCAGGAGCAGCATTCGACCAGCACCACATCATCCTTCTTATACAGACACTCCATCCATAAACGCAAAGAGTCCGGTCCTGCCACAGCTGGGCAGTGAACCAGCGCCGTGAACGCTCTTCTTCAGTCGACAGTTATATTCGTATTAGTATGAACTTTGTGTCCTCAACTCGAGCAAGTAAATTTTGAGATGAAATGAGAGTGTGAATGCGTTTCTGGGTTTAGCTAGAAGTTTAGGGCTTTGACGAGCCGGGAGGAGGAAGAGGAGGATGGTTGGATTCTTGGCGGCGAGGGGGAGGAGATGGGGAGGATTTAGGGAGAGAATCTGTGGTGAGGTGGCTTTGTGGGTATGAGATGGAAGTTGAGCAGACTTAGAGTTGGGAGGAGAAGCGAGAGGATCTGGCGGAGGATAGGGTGGTGGTGTTGAATATTTGGGAGACCACTTCTTCGCGCAGAATCATCGATCTTGTGAAAGAGACATAGTTATGCAGTGTTTGAGACTTGTAGAACGCGGAACAGGACTAAGGCCGTGGTTTTTGTTTCCATGCTTTTAATATTACATTTCATTTGATTCCAGTCTAGAGACGAAAAAAAAGCCATTGCCTTTGAAGGCCGAGCCTCCACCGAAAAACATCATCCCCTATGTCCCTAACTCCCCAGATGCATCATCACCCCCGATACCTCTCTCACTGCGCGTTTCAGTCTTATGTCTCTGACGATGATGGCCGGCAGAAACGCCTTTGCTTCGAGACACAGTGGGAACAAGCTATAACATAATTTTACGAGATATCTCGATTCGTGGTTGGCGACAATTGATTAGCCTAACCCCGCTGAATAACCAGCAAGATCAGGAGTTAACATCACTTCCTCCAACGTCCACTTCCCTATCGTTACCATCGCCTTTCCTACTGCATGGCAACAGCGAAACCAGGTTATGAGAGAAGCATGAGCTGCATACGGCTTCGGATGCAAGCGGACGATGCACACAGTAGCTGCAGGCGAGAGCAAGTCTTAATATATATATAAAGAGCGGTTTCTCCCTTCTCTCTTCACTTTTGTAACTTTAGTGCAATACACTTACTAGACTTTATACCCTCCTATCATGCACCGTGCCCTAGACCGTAACATTACTCTCCATAACCCCCCTCTCTAGCACTCGCATTACACTAAGTACCTAAACCCAATCTTCTCCTCCCTCCCTCCATCCCCTCTCTCTATATCTAAACAAAAAGCCTCAAAAAGGGGCGCACGTGAAAAGAAAATTCGTAACAAGTTTCCGCATTTCAATTGGGGTATAATGCTCGCAGTCCCGTCCAGTTCCGTTCTCCCCTCCCCCTTGGAGAGTTTTCTTCTTTAGCAGTAGTAGTAGCAGTTTGTTGTGTGTCGTGGAAGAATGCGCGCTGTGTGTAATATACAGAAGATACAAACAAACAAGGCAAAAAATGATGGAAGAAGCTAAAAGATAAAAATAAAAATGATGTAGCTGTGTGACGTAATGTGAGTAAATGAGATCTAGCGTGTTGCTCTTTTGGTCGTTTGTGGATGCGGTAAGGAAATTCTGCGTGTGTCTATGTGTGATAGATTTGTGTGTGGTTTCTCTCTTGATGGGAAAGATGGTAGGAATATTTGGAAGGCAACCAGTCGAAAATGGCGAGGGCTTTCACCAGCCTTGGTTGACGCCGACGACAACAAGAACGGCCTTTGAGATGGTTAGATATATATTCTCATGCCAGGATTGGGACTATGGAGGGAAGGGAAAGAAGGGAACTTACAATAACAGCCAGAACAAGAACTCCAACAAAAGACATATACCGATTCAACCTGCGCCACCATTTGGCGCTCTCATATCTCGCTTCGTCCATGGGGCCAAACTGGCGTGTGTAGTCGTTCGGTGTCTGGTGCTGGGCTTCGCGGTCGTGAGAACTGTCTAGGTTGCTGCGGCTGTTGTCTCGCTCGCTCATGTTGCGTATTGGACGTGGGGGAAGGGGGAGGATAGCTGCAATCATCCATGCTAAAAACTGTAGTCAGTATAAAAGTCCAGATATTCAACCCCCAAAGAATATGGGCAGACGGAGATTAGGGAAGGACTTACCAAAGGGGAAAATAAACCCCACAATAAACATTATTATTTGTACATTCCGTCGTCCGAACCATCCACCTTCCGTGGACCAGTTCACAGATGGCGGTTCCCAGACACTGCGACGGGTTGCCCGTCGGTCTAGTCGTAGGTGTGGTGACCAGATGCTCGACATGCTCCATGTCCTGAAGCGTCTCGAGTACGGGTCGTTGGTATTAAATCGTCCATCATCACCCCTTTGGGGCGCCGGCGTGATCTCCAAAGATCCCCGCGTGGATTGGGCGTTCATCTCCCGCGGTCGCCGCCGCGGGCTGTATATACTTAAAGGAAAATGATCCGTGTTGGGAGAGCCCGTCCGGAAAGAATTACTGCGGCTGTCGGTCCCTTCCGTGGAACTTCCTGGCGCGCCTATATATCGCCTTTCTCCACTTCCATAGTACAGCTTCGCCCAGGTAGGTATAGATCCCGCGAGTAGACTGTTTGCTCGCGAACTGTTGGTTGAGCGCATGGTATTCGTGCGGCCATTGTCTGAGGAGCCGCTGTTGAAGTAGCTGGAAAGTCGCGTGCGAGATGGCCTCGTTCGTAAGTCCTGCATGTCTGTGATCCCATCTCCGTACTCGTCCAAATCCTCAACCATCCTAATCGAAGAAGTGCTATTGTGTCGCCCGTTCCGCGCGAATGCTGGAGCTGGAGGTTCGATCGAGTCGGTTCGCGACCGGGAGGATGCTTCTTCTTGTGCCACTGAAGAGCTGATGCTCAACATCTGCCTGCTGTGTCGGCTCTGCGAACTCGGGTATCCGCTGCTCCTCCTGCCATTGTCGCTCGACCACGAGCGGGAGTTTCGATCGGTGCCGCCATCCGACACCGAGAGCACAGTTGACAGCTGTGAGCTCCATTGATGCGGGTGCTCGTTCATGTGTGACCGCGGTGGGTGGAAACTTAGACTTGGAGGCTCCGCCCATGAACTCGACCCCTGGGGTTTCTGTTTGAGGATGGGTAATTGTATGAGTGCGCCGCTGCCTACGATTGCTCGGAAAGCTTCTTGTTGGCTAAGTACGGTTGAAATGGAGGTCAGAGAACCAGTTCGAAGCGATTCTCTAGACCGAGACTTGTAGTATCCTAGGGTTTCGTTGGATCTTCGACTGCGAAGTTTGGTATTGAGGGGAGGTACGACGAGAGATTCTTGAGAGTATCTTGTCGGTTGTATGAGGTCGATGTAGGAGTTTGCTGGTGAGAGATCTCCGTGTAACTCGTAGTTGTTGTCGTTTTCTGACGGTGAAGTGCGTGGACGGTAAATGACAGACTCGGGTGGGGAAGGGTCTCCAATGACTTGATAGTTTGAACCACTGGACGACGGAGGTGCAGCGTCAGAAGGTGAAGCAGAATTGTCGCCGTAAACTTTGTAGTTGGTATTCTCGGAAGTGGTGGTGGTGGTTTCCGTAGATACAAAAGACGGTTTCGTGGAGAGATCGTGCGACACAAAGCCGGTAGGTGTTCCGTCCGATGTCTCTGGCAGAGGTGGGAGCGGGCTTTCAGACGAGGTAGCGGCTCTGTGCTTGAGGTCTGGAGTTTTGGGCACTTTTCGAAGACCGCCGACGAGCTGATAGTTCCAGGGAGAGTTGGTGATATGATCTGCAGATATAGGTTGCTTATTACTGTGCGAGGCTGCCGGAGTGGCAGGAATTACAGCTGATGAGGCTTCAGATGCGCATAAAGTCGTGGAATTAGATCGATCTCCTGCATTATCGGGGTTCAAGGGGAGCGAGTCGGACGACCTTTGACTGGCTGAGAAGAAGGAAGTCGGTGATTTCGAGCCATCGTCCACCGATTGGGAGTCGTCCTGCAGCAGGGAGAAGGTCTTGTTGTCCTTGTGGATGTGCAGGCGCTTCTTCGCAGGGGGCTTTGGCTTGAAGCTGGGAGATCCTGTAGCAGAATTGGGCCTTTGAGGCTGGAGCGTATGCGTTGTTGAGCCCGAAGAGGCACTGGCACCACTGAAGCTCCTCTGTGCTTGGACTTTTGGTGGTCGTTGAAACTCGTTGTCTAATGCAGGAGTGTGTGATCCCTGGCCCTGCGCGGCCCCTGCTTCCAATGGCAGCCCCTGTCCCCTTGGGAATTCCTTCTCCTTGCCCTTTCCTCTGCCTGGTCCAAGAAAGTGACTTGGATGCGTTGGGAGGGGTGTCCGTGAATAGATCTCGTCAATAATTCCTTCTCGTCCCAGGAGTCGAGGGGGCGTGGAGGGCACGAGTCGGATTCTGGCCAG
Source organism: Cadophora sp. M221 (assembly GCA_017366145.1). Lineage (NCBI taxonomy): Eukaryota > Fungi > Ascomycota > Leotiomycetes > Helotiales > Ploettnerulaceae > Cadophora > Cadophora sp. M221. The sequence goes on from JAFJYG010000411.1 coordinate 24,106, forward strand.
TTCGTTGTTGTGTGAAGGACTCCTCTCGTGCAAGATGCGCCTGGGAGAATCGGAATCCGACATGAGTTCGTATTTCTCGTTTTCGTTCCAATTTCAAAATCAATTTCAAAATCAATTTCAATAATCGATTGAAACGTCGAATGGCTGCCAGCAAGCCCATGAGCGTTCATAACGAGAGCATTGAGACGCTCAAATTTGGTGGGGTCGTGTCCGAGGAGAGAGCGATAGATATAAGTTGAGTTGAGTCCAGTCCTCCTGTGTCTTCCTTCCGGCGAGCTTCCAGGACAGCCAGTGAGTGCAACGAGGGGAGGGAGGTACTGTATGCGTATGGTATGATATGAATGAGTATGGACGGGGAATAGGTGCGATATAGCAGTGGTGTCTGGGTATTGAAGAAGTCGTTTATTATGAATTAATTGTCATATCGTCGTGGAAGCGCGTGATGAGTGCAAGAAACAAAAGTAACGAAAAGGCCTAGGAATGAGTGTGAGGGGAGGGCCTGGCGAAGAACCTCGATGGGGAAGGAGGATATGAGAGAGAAGGAGGAATAGAGAGAGAGAGGGAAAGAAAGAAGGAAAGAAGGAAAGTCTGGAATCCAAGCTGTCGGCGACGACATATCTGGATGGGATTAATTTCGAGATAGGGCCTTGCCTTGCCTTGCCTTTCCTTGCCTTGCCTTGCGTTCCTGCCAGCCCAGCCAGCCTGCCCGCCAGCCCACTCGGTGCTGCAGCTCCCGATTGAGCGGCGTCGTAGTCCAGCATCTGGACAAACCAGATTCCGCCATTGGATGGCTGGAGAGAGTTTAATGCACCAGCTGCGGTGGCGGGCAAACCACTCGATAGAAGGCGGCATCTCGACCAGGGCGTGCGTTTCCGCTGCAGGTCTCCAGGAGGGAAATCAGGGACAGACGGGAACGGTCAGAGTACGGTAACGGTGTAGAGCCACGGACAGCTGGGGTGTTTGTTTGGTAGAGAGAGGATCTTTGGCGCGACTTGGTTGATTAAACTTGGTTAGCTGCATCGCGAACCCAGCGCCAACGATGAGATCCGCCCTCGTGCACCGCGTCTGTTGGCTGCTGGTGGAGATACAGTAGATGCAGGTGTGGAGGGGCTAAAGTCGGTGTACGTGTGAGACGAAAAATCTTTAGAGCTTTGGGATTACGAGACCTATCTTTTCTTAACTGTGAGAAAAGAATAGAAAGTATGGTTAGATGAGCGTGTTGTGTTATGGTCTTGATGTAAGGATGGGCCAGAGGTTCCTCATGCACTTGTTGTTGCCCACGGAATGCCATGCTATGGACTGCTCTTGATTGATTGGCGATAACGATTGCGATTGACTCTGGGAGATCTATCATATCAGAAATCCACCCTGTTCCTCTCTTCTCTCCCCTCCCCTCCCTGTCCATCAACCCCTCGTGTCCGTCAGCCATAGGTGCGCTGTTCCGCAACAAACCCCCTTTTGCGTCAGGGTTCCCCAGCTGGTGCAGGTGGAATGGATCTTTTTAGGTCAGTTTAATTTCCGCCTTTTCCAATTCTTCTTTTTCCTCTCTGCCTCCAGCCGAACAATAATTGGTGGCTGGGTGCAGGTGCAGATGCACATGCAACGAACCTTGTCCGGTCTTGTCTATCTGCTGGACGCGTCGACGCGTTGTGGTGGAGCTCATGATGACTTCATTTCGCAAGCGAGAGCCGAACTTTTCCATTCAGGGGTAGCGAGGAGGGATAAGGGGGAGGGATAAGGGATAAGGGGCGGGCGGCGGCCATCAGCCACCTCCGTGATGTGACCTATCACGAGACCCAGGGTCACGACCTTGGAAGTGAGACAATGTGAGGCAGAAGGTCAGCCTTATCGAGAACGACTGCGACTGTGATGTCCTTCTTTTCATGTGTGTGGTGTTTGAGGAGCCTTCGATACGACTATACTTCTTGTTGAGTTGCAAAGCCGCATCCGCATGCATTCCAGCGCCAAAAGTCACCATTCTGTTGGCTATATGCCGGCCTTTGCTGCCACGTCGAGCAGTGTTGGCTGAGTATTGTACACTTTACGGAGTAGGTTTGTATCAATAAACAAGCAACCAATCCCTCCAGGTCTTTATCGTGGTGATTGGGTTCCCTCTGCAGTCTATGCGCTGATAATCTTCGAATACCATCTGGATGGCCAGGCTAAATATGCACATTCATGCGTTCCCCATCTCGAAACAGAACAAATCTCTCTTAATTTGGAATGCACATTAATACTGGCATCTAGGTAGTATTGGCTTTGTACCTTTTTGGCAAGGAAGAGACTTCGCCAGGTACCATAAGAAAATATGGTGGAGGAAAGTCCTGTGTGGAGTGAAGAGCATTGGGTTGAGGTTGAGGCTGTTGATCAACCTCGTGATGATCCGGCTTGAAGCGACGGCATTTGAACCGCCGTCGAGCCGAGAACTTTAATCCATCATACAGCTAGGAAACACAGAAGGTAAAGACGATAACTTGCAGAAAACAGGTAAAGTGATAAACGGGCTAATTCGCAAACTTTTGCTGCGGCCGAATTCTTGTATTGAGTGATATTTCATTTGTTCCTGGTTATGTTCCCAGGTTTCGCGAAAGTAGGATACTTGTTTCATTAACATTTAATAGGTGTCGTGCATGTGTGACAGCAGCTCCACGACTGGTTTAGGGAGAGCCTGTAGAGCTCTTTGAAGTCTTGAATTGAATTGATCTAATTAGAGCCTCACTTTTAGAGAGAAGCTTGAGAGCTTCAGCACCTTACATAATCGTTTCTTAGCAGCTCCATTAAGCGAACCACCCATTCTGTTCTGTACTGTAGAGGATGTCTGGATGTATCTACTCAACTCGTATGAGACCTAGCCCTCGACTCAGCCTTCCAAGCCTTTTGACGCGACGACATTCATCTTGAATACCTTATTTTTCAAAGGGTCATCATCCTTTCAACCAGTAACTGGAAGAGAGTCAGCTCTCTGGACGAGGTCACGACTGCCAAGAAAGTTTAAAGGCTAAGCCACGGTGTTGCCCAGGTTTCAGGGTTTGAGGTCGAACGAGCGAACAAAAATCGCCTAGACAAGTAGAGCAGTCAGTCTCTGTCTAGCTTATGAGCAGACGACTCTAAACATTTGGCTTCTCTCAAAGACAAATCTCCATCTCGACAGAACGTATTTTGTTCTCCACCCGACGCCATCGTATCAAGCATCCGAGATATCAACCATGAGCACCTCCCGGGCATCCCGGAGACCGCACACCAAATCCCGGAACGGCTGCGGGCAGTGCAAGAAAAGAAAAGTCAAGGTACTGACTTCCGATGCGTAACCTACAACAGGTGTTGTAGTCACATCTCCGTGACCCGTTCTTCTGCCTGACGAATGTATACTGATAGTCTTCGCAGTGTGACGAGCGTGGTCCCAGATGTTCCAACTGTTCAAAATGGGAAGAACTCTGCGATTATGAAGTCTTTGGTCTCCCCACGTGCAATCCGGTGGGTATGAAAAGGACTCTTGTGTATGCTCTCCTCCTTAATGAAGGTCATTATTTCTTATATTCACATTGTAAGCAGTGAATCCCAGTACTTAGGCGGGAAACGCTCCGTTACCTCATCTCCGGATCCAGTACCATCACCACCCAACATAAATCTCGAGCATCTAGAGCTCATGCATCACTACGCCGTCAACACAGCACAAACATTTCAAGATCCCGGTGACGGTCGTTGGGACATTCTTATCCCGGCTCAAGCCCAATCCTACGAGTTCCTCATGCATGCTCTCCTAAGCGTCTCAGCGCTCCACATCGTCCATCTCAAAAGCAGAGACAGCCAAGGAGATCCCTCAACGACGCAATACTTATCACGGGCTCACACCCATCATGCCCAGGCACTCGCTTTGTTCCGGTCGACAATTACAGATATCACGCCTGCGAACGGTACAGCCACCGCGGCCTTCTCTCTCCTCTTTCTAATCTTCTCGTGTGGGATCTCGCAGCTCTCAAGTACAGGCCACAAGCAAGGTCAAGGGAAAGGGCAGTTTCAAGATCCCATCGATGCAATCATCACCATGATACGGTATTTCCGCAGTTATCGGAAACTGTTCATGGCCATGGAGGGCTGGATAGATCGATTCCCACCAGCCGTCCAAAGTCCCCCGCAAATTTCCGAAAATGTCAGATATCCCAGGGCAATGGACGCTCTCAATGATCTGCTGAACATTAACGACATGTCTCCTCATTCTGACGTCCATAAAGCCATCTACCGCGACACCATCATCCAGTTGCAGCAGTCTCTGGACTGCGGCTCGGCACTCCCTAGGCATCTGTGGCCGCTCTCCGTACCTGACGAGTATCTCGCTCTGCTGGAGCAGAGACAGCCTATGGCGCTCGTCATTCTAGCTTACGGCAGTAATCTTACTCAGGATTTGCAGCTTCGCTGGTTTGTGTACGAGTGGATTGTTCACATCACGAATGTCATTGCAGGACAGGTTGGTGAAGAGTGGAGGGAGAGCATGAGATGGCCGCTATCGCAGTGTGGATTCTCACCAGATGAGGAGAGAGATGCGATGCCTTTAATCGGTGACGTACCAGTCGTCTTGTCTTGATATACATTTTCGGTTTTGTATGCAGATGTTTGCGTTGTTGGCACGACTGCCTGGATAATGCCTCAATCCTTGCTCTGCTCGAACCAAGGAATTTCCCATCCTGCTCGAAACCCCTTCTTGTACAAACCGTCATATAACTCTATATAATGAAATGTACCATCACCAGCCACAAAAGGTCATGTTCTATTCGTCTGCAAAAGCTGTAACATGGCAGATGAAAACAACTCCCAGCCATCGCATTCGGTCGTCTCGTCAGGCAGAGGAGTATAAACCTATCTGTTAACGTATAGCTACCTACTTATCCTTGTATCCAACAATCGCCGCCGTGTCCATGTCAGTATATCCCACCCCTCTACTTGTATTTGTAGCATCACAGCCCTCCAAACTCCCACTGCCCACTTCAGTCGGACACCATACTCAAAAGAACCCAACAACCACAAATATAGCCTCGCATACACGCTTCACTATTCCATAATATCCCATAGTTTATTTACACATTGTCGATCATATGGTATCGACACTATCCCAGAACGACAGCGCCTGCTGCGAGCAAGACAGCCAAATGTATATATATAGCCAACCGAATGGATTTCGAGAGCCCGGTATGAACGTAGAGCATGCGCCACCAGCGAACATCGATAATGAAGGATAAAATGCCGATGCTAATAATGAGGATTTGGACGTTCGAAGACCGGCTTGGATTATTGCTTTGTTCGCGCGGTGTCGATGTTGCTGGCTCCGTGGTGGGTGGCCTGCCTGCTCATTTTTTCATCGTTAGCTGAGGAGTCACTTCACCAACACAAGCAAACACCACTAGACAGAGAGACTCTTATTCCAAAGTCCGTGATGTAGATACTGCCGGAAGGTTTGGGATGAGGAGGATGTCGATTGTTTGGATGGGATGTTGAGTGTGCATTTCGCGTAGGTCGGTGTCTTTTTTGCGTTCAGGCGAGATTGAGGACAGTACTTCAACTTTGATTCGAATTGGACAGTCATCATACGTGGAGGTTTGGAATAAAATTAGGACGAGAGACTGGATGATGATATTGAGAGTCAGAATGAGGGTGAGAAAATCACTCCGAAAACTGTTACACTGCTGCTGCGGTGTTCAAAGGGGCCGTGATTGTATAGCTTCGTGCCTACTTACCATGCGAGAGAATCTATGGCACAGAGACGATGAAGAACAAACTCCAAGATAAAGTTCAAACTTTAAACTAAGTTTAAGAAAGGTAAAGAAGGCGAGCTAAGATCGACAAGAAATATAGGGGCGTTTATTTCTATTCATCTTTCTAAGATAGTAATAAGGGGAATATATATTCAATCCTCGGCGAAATACGTACCCTATCAGCTCCATTCCAGCTCTTAAGCTGTATCCTTCTACGTGTCGTACATTGCAATCTTAATTACAGATCTATACAACATCAAGGCCCAAGCAGAGTCTGTCCCGTCTGGGGTACTCGTAGACGCTATCCAGTCTAGTGCCTCATTCGTATCTCGCACACTAAACCTATTCCAGCGATGAGAGCTGGTGGATCTCGCTTATCGCTTGCGCCCCCTTTAATCCTCGCTTATTAAGCTCAAGTTAGCCCGCCTACGTACCTAGGTATCTAAGTAGACCTGGACTTGGATTTTGAACTGGGTTGAGTAAGGGTATGCCGCTGTGCTGGGCGACCAACTCTCAAGGGGGAAAAAGTTAATTGTACATTTATTATTGCCAGGGGTTTACTTGTTTTTTCTGAAGAGGAGAGTAAAACCAAAAGTCCTTTTAATGACTAGTGCTTCGCTTGGTTGGAGACAGAGAACGGCTACTCTTAATCTCAAGTGTGCAAAAAAATTATGTGTAAATGTGGGGTTGGGGCTGTGGCGCGGGATCAAGGATACGTATATTCATAATTTCATATGCCACCAACGAGCCAGACACGGCAATGACCGCAGGTTTGTGGGATACCCATGTGTGTGGTTTGGCTGGAGTGGGGACTACGTAACGATGATGATGTTGGTGTTGAATGTGGCGGCATGAAGGCCAAATGGCCCCACATTCCTGGGTCGATGATCAGTGTCTGTCAGGCAGGCCTGGCCATTTGGCTGCTACTGTAAACCCGCGTCAGATAGAAGGTTTATCACTGAGGATGTGAATCCAATTATCGCTGTGGAACTTTTAATTTGGAGTTGAACGGTTCATGTCGAGGTGGTTTCTCATGTTTCAATTTGCGAAGGTTGAAGTACCGGGTAAGGTAGTCAACATCGAGCTCGCTTACCTGTTTACACTTTTAGCGAGATCAGGTGATCATATTCGACGAAATATCCCTCCATTAGTCAGCTCGCGGGGGGTTGAAGGAACAGGAAGCCCTCAAGTTCCCTTGATCAACCATCATCACCGAGCAGCAAACATGTCGCTGAGCCCAAGCTACGAACAGTTTACGCTTTTCTCGAAATCACAGCAGCCAAAATGCCTTACTCGAAGCGCAGGTGCTCATGCTATCAATTTGTTGATTCAGGCTCCCGAAGAAAACGTGGTCTTCGGAACTCCTTAGAGAAGACTGGAAACGTGGTGAAAGTTCCACGAGACCTTCCTGAAATCCATTCACCCTCGAATAGAATAGACCCATTCTCTCCACAGCGCCGAAATATACAAATACAATTATTTCGTTCCCTTAGAATGCAGTACAACCTCACCTTGAAACCCCTTACGCGAAACGCCGGCGGAACAACGAGCAGCCCGATCGGAATCTACCCTATCGAAAACTACCCTTTTGCAAAGACGATCCGGCATGTGATGTTTGCACCTCGCCCTCCCTTGATATCCCCTCTCGCTCCGGAAATTCACCTCTCAGTATGTCCTCTTGGCTCTCGCCGTCGGTGCATGTCTGTTGTTTGCTCTTGCGGGGAATATTACCTTTCCTGTGTCCACCGCCCAAGTCAAGTTCGTGTTCTTCGGGTAATTTGCTGGGGAGAGGGTGAGCAGTCTTCATATTGAATGGCATTGTGAAGGTGGCTGAATGGTGGCTACTCTCAATCAAACTAGGGAAATGGCGTCGGAGAAGAGGTTTGAAGCTGGAGATGCAAGCACAGATGATTCCAATATAGACCTCAATAACACTAAAGCAGTATCAGCACCAGAGCTCTTGTTGTGTTGTGGAGCCAAAGAAGAAATAAACATACGTCCACATGACGGCCGAACCCGCTAGCCATGTAAAATCCGGAGAACGAATCATGTCCAGAATAATCTTCAGCCGAATACAGCTAACGATGCAAACGCTGGTGAATATTAGCCATGAATGTGATTTGTAGACACATTGAAGAAGGAACAAGCTCACAGTGTTCCCGTCATGAAGAGGCCAGCTAATGCTACCCTTTGCCTCATTGGTATTGTCAACTTCCGTACCAACGCTATCGGCAGAACCAGCATTGCAACGTCGGTTGTGACGTTTACTGAGCCATGTGCCATTAATATTCTGGGCACGTCGATACATTTCCCCTTGGTAATCGTAGGATCCCAGTTCTTGGCGATTGGCTGGCAGTTGAAAACAAATTGGAAGGACCCGAGGAAAGAGTATATAACCGTTGTTGTCACAACGATCCATACCATGATTCTGAATGACTGATATGGCGAGAGTCGGAGGTAAAGTAACAGTATTGATAATTTGACACACATAAAGGACATGCCGTAGAATACTCCAGAAATCATGGTCAACTAATAACATCGTCAGCACATGGTATATATGCGGCATGGCAATGTTTGAATTCTAGCAACAGTAACATACTTGCAAGAAATAGGGACTGAACGTTGTGAATGGAACATCCCAGATGTGGACACCGAGACCGAGATGGGTCACTTCAGAGCCGAGAGTTAGGAAAAAATCAGCCAAATGCACTGTAGGTATCACTCACTAATTAAGAGACAAACTATCCAGGCAATCGCCAAAATCTACCAGACAGAAAACATAAATATTCATTTTGTGTGTAGGGTTCTGTGATATATCAACGATTCATACCCATGCAATAATTATCACGTCTAGTTTCAAGTTAATCCTCCACACTTTGTATCTTTAATAGCACAGAAACTTACAGTCGTCAATCCCAACATTCCGAACAATTACGATCCTTGTATAAAGTCGTAGCAGTAGAACGATGGTAGCCAGCGGGAACAGGGTTGCAATTGAAATAGTAACCCGGTATGCTTGAGACTCGGGATTTTTAAAGTTTGGAATGACACCGGGTAGAGGGGGCAAGGCGCCAATGATGGCATCCCTCGTGGTTTTGAGGACCGGACCCATCGCGCCAACGAGTTGAGCACAAAAACCTCGCCGGGACAGAGAACTGTTCTGGTATCAAATTATGATCCGCTGCGGAGTGACAAAAAAAATGTGTGTGAAAGATGATGGATTGGCATTTGTGGAGCTGACCTCTGAATATTAAGAAACGAACGGTCTTTGAATACAGATGGAATTGAAGTCAGAACCCAACATCCATATCTGTATCCTCGTACCAAATTACGCCACGGGGTCAATGCAGGTGCTGGCACGGTCAAAAATAATGGGGGGTCAATCCGGGGAAGGCACCCAGCCAATCGGAGATTTGAACTGACGCCGTGCTTACGACCTTATTTGATGACCACAACAATTGGAGAGACTAAAAAACAAATACCGAAAAAACAAAGCCGCTGGATGATTCCCCGCGAGTCTTGTTGAGCCACCCACGCCGCAAATGGAAGCAACTGCATCTTACTCGTCTTGATCGACAACGGGGAGAGAATCGATAGTCCGTGGAAGCCAGCATCTTGCACCACAGCTCGCTCGATCCATCATCTTGGGATCGGGGCTGAATTTCCCGTCTCACAGACAAGATTTTGAAACACGGGACGGTCGCGATCAGCCGAATTGGAAGGAGGATCAATTTTGTATTGACTCTTTATCCTGCTTCTGACCGAGGTGAAAAGTGATATATTTCAGCCACGGCTTGTGCCGACTTCGAAATTCCGGCGTCTTCCATCACATCGGCCCGAAATCTAGCAATGCCAGTCCATCCCGTCTTGCTTTTTCAATCTCTGCTGTCTTCCTTCTTGCTCTCAGGTCCATCCGAAAGGGGATTCGAGAGAAACTCATGGCGTGTCTACCCATTATCTCTTCTACGACTGCAAAAAGAAAAAGGATGGAAGACAGCAGTCTGGAATTTGGAATGGCAATGGTAGCTAACGAGTCGGCACGACAAGTGGTTTCGTGACCGATCATTCCGATTCATTCGGATCCAAACGCCTCATAAGTGTTCGAGTATCTCGGTATCTCGTACGTAAAGCTACCGATAGGACTGCTGAGATTCGCGCCCCCAGTAACATTTGCGAACGCTTCAAGAAGAGTAGATGAGTCAAGATTTGTTAGCTATAAAAAACAAAACACAAAATACCAACCCCTACCCTTTCTGAGTTCGATCTTTTTGTAGAGATCGGAGGTTGTCAGGAAATAATCTAGGTCTTTCTGATTGGCGGTATTTGCCGTGAAGTGGACTTCGTCGAGAAAGCCGCTATTCGAAATCAAATCAGATTCTTTCTGAGGTAGCAAGCTAGAATCTCGACGTATCTCCTCCCATCTGCTTGATTTCAGCTAAAATTCTGCATTGTATAATGGAGACAGCTTACAAAACACCATGGCAATAAGTATAAACCCGTCTGGCTTCTTGAACAACTGTTTCTCATCCTGTAAATTCTAAATCTTACTCTTGAAATGCTCCTGGGAGATCAAGCTATCTGGGGCCTGTCCTATCTCTCCTTTCCTCTGCTCTTATCCCTAAAACACCTACAAGATCAAAAACAATCTTCTTCCTCTCCTATGTCCCATCGATCATAGAATCAGGCTGAGATCGTACATCTTGGGATGGTTACCAGTTGGGAATCGTTCCATGAACAGCGTAGCCATTGCACGTGGGCTCGGAAGCCAGACTTGTCTGTCTGATCGTATCGCTCGGGTGAGGATGGATCTGGAGGTACCGTATAGAAGCCGTGTCGGTTGGGATCGTACCATCGCCTGGTCGAGGGAACATTTGATGGTATACACGGCATTTCTTGGCATGCCGTATCGTTTGTGATCTACAAGGCAGTTAGTGATAATCATCATGCGAAATCCGGATTTCACCTACGTAGTTGGGAACATAGCCCCATGGCACCACGGCTGTGTTGCGAGAGGCCCACTCGGATCGTAGCTGGGCTCTAACCAATGATGGAGATCGTGGTGGGAGAGCAGGAGCAGGAGCAGTGCCAGGTTCGTTTATCGGGGCAAGATTCTTTTTCTTGGGAGAATCACGGATCTCAGTCTTTGAAAGACGACTTGAGAAATCGTGGGGCAGGAAGAAATTCAGAAGGACCAGCAGTACGGTGCCATCTCTAAACAGAGGACTCGGCGAACCAGGTCTGTTGGGCTGGATCGCCGGATCGTTTGCGTGCTTCCTAGTGATGGAAATCGTAGACAGATCGTAGGCGGTTCAAGTCTACAACCCTACGAGGGCTCTGACTAGAGGCTGTGCATGCCATGATTATCGTGAACTGGGAATCGTACGCCAATTGTCGTTCCATGGAAGAGGAGGAACAAGAAGAGGAGGAGGAAGGATTGTTGTGGTGGGAGGGAGAGGATTTTAGTGATGGGCACTTGAAGTTTAGAGTTTTTGGAGAGGTGGAACCTGGGGTATTGTACCCCTTAACGTCATTCAATTGACAACAGAGAATAGTAATCAGTGTCACCACGTCACAATAACCTAATGTCCGAATTCAGATGTCTAGCAGCTTAGATTATTCAGTTGCCTCAGAATCTTGGCTTGATAGGCCCATTACAAGAATAACAGCGACGGGAAACGGTATTTCAATTATTAACGTACTTGAAAATCGAGAAGTTCGTTGTCTAACTAGATATCAATCTTTAATCTGTCTTCAAATTATCTTCAGGCGCTCTTCGAGCCATCTTGAAGTCGCGAAACTAAATATTAATCTTTCAATTATCTTCAAGCTATCTTCAAGCCATCTTAAAGTCGTGACTCTAAATATCAATCATGAAGCCACCTTTAATATATTTTTAAGTTATCTTTAAGTCATCTTTACTAGAGAAGCAAACTTTAGCTTAAAGGGGTAATTATACATCATTCTGTCGCCTGTCCAAGAGCATTCAGGAGAAATGACAGTAATTGACCAAAACATAGGCTCTTTGAACGATTCATTCGTGACAGATATCCCCAGCAACAAAACCGAGGCCTTTTCAAGACAAGCAGAACTCAATTATTCAATTATCATTAGCTGCTACTTTATTCCTCATTCACGCATTTCAATATCCTTTCATTCCCTCATGTCGTCCGCACTCTCATTACAAAACAGCCATTCCTACAGCCCCTGCTACCACACCCACAGCACCCATCCAAGCTCCTGTAGGCATCGCCGCACCAGCTGTACTCGAGCTCGAGCTCGCAGTACCAGCTCCAGCCGTTCCACTTCCAGTGCTAGCCGTCCTGCTACTAGTCCCAGTCCCAGTCCTGCTCCCACTCCCACTAGGAGTCGGGCTAGCCGTCCTTGTCGCACTCACAGCATCTCCAGTAATAGCACCAACCCCCTGCGTGCCACTAACAGTATAATACAAACTAATAGCTGTCTGGCTAGGGAACTGATCGCGCATAGCAGTATCCGTCCCTGTCGGCGCCGCTCCCTCACTCAAACTCGAGAATATAGCCGCGAAAGTGGCAGTAGGTGTACCGCTACAGAGAGCACTCGAGACAGACGAGATGATGGTGTGGAAGGAGTCGACGTTCTGGGGAGACCGCGCGCCGTGCACGTAGTTGCAGTTCAGGCAGCCGATCCAGTCTGCGAAGAAGGATCCGCCGCACATGCACTGCGCGTGCGCGAGGAGGTAGATTCCTGAAGTGCCGTTTGCGGTGCATGCGGATTGGATGTTGATTACCTCCTGGCAGGGAGGGACTACGGGAGCTGTGGTGTTGGGGAAGCAGACTTCGGCGACTGGAATATAGTAGTTTTAGCTGGGCACCTTTTGTACCGTAATTTGGCCTTGGAAGGGGAGGGGAGGAAGACGTACGATAAGCCTCTTCATCTGTGCCATTTGTTTGTCGCGCAGCCAAGAGATCTGGGATCCCGAGGATTGAAGCTGATGCCACGGCACTGAGCAGAGAAGCTGCGAAAAGGGGGTTCGTGAGAAGCATTGTCACTTGAATTGCTTACGCGTACTGTAACGACTGACGGTCGGAAAATCGCGCAAGTAACGACTGAAGGAGGGAACATGTAACAAGAGAAAAGAGGGTGAGAGAAAGCATCTTGCGATGAGGGGAAGGCCAGCAATTAAATGAAATCTCTGCGGTGCCTCCTCGGCCGAGAGGACTTAGGATGTTTCTGGAAAGCGTTGCGATAGCTGCGCCGTACGGAGACGGTGGTATTTCCTAAATTGCTTACCCAGTTACCACAACAGGCTGTTGGCTGCTGCATTGCGAGGGCTGGGCAGACTTCATCTAGAGACCGAGTAGGCATAATGACTCCATTCCAACTCGTTCAAAAGAGATCGGAGTTGTGGAGGGTAGACACTTGTCAGAGATGTGTTGGAGAGGGTTGTATGACGTTGAAAGAAGGTGGATGGGATTATCGTGAGATCTTCCTCCACGGATGACAAGCTTTTCCAAGATTCTTGGCATGTTTAGCAGACTTGGCAGTGACAGCATCTCCAACGTCTTTCTTCCTCGTGTGTAAGTTAACCACAATTCGATCCGGAGAGTTCAGATACAATGCAAGTGCATTCATGAGATATTTAATTGTTCTGAATGTTCATGGGAGAGTGCGATATTTTCTTAATAGCCAGTTATTTCATTGCGTTTCCCCTATCTTGGTCTTCCAGGTATCTCATCATCAATCCATCAAGCGCGTATAGTAAGCATTTTGCAGTATCAATTCGTCTCCGACGACTTCATTGTACTTCTTGTCCTTTCCAAACTCCACGTCTCGATATTTAGCAGCAGGACTCGGCACAGCCACAACCACAGCACTCGCAACCAGCTTCTTCTCCTCCACGCATTCCGACCTCATCACCCATAGCAGGAACGGGCTTCTGTATGAGCAATCAACGTCAGCTATGGCCGAGCTCTTCATGGGGAATGGATATGAGTAATGGCTATCTTACAGGCTGTTGAAGCTCGATGTTGCTGCTGTCGGCAGACATTGGCTCAGGGGCCTGGATTTGTTGCTGGACGACTTGATCGGAAGGCATATTGACTGAATTGTTGTTAGTCCCCACGACAGTTTATTGGATAAACAAGATGTCACAAAATACCTACGGGTGGTATATGGAACTTGTTCGAACTTGGTTTTGTTTGATGGGTGCGAGCAGAATGGAAGAGGAAATACGAGTCTTTGGGGAAGTGTTGGTACTTGAGTGGGTGGTGCGTGGTTTTATGTTCTGCAGCAGGTGGGGAATGTGAAGGGGGGCAGGTCAGTCATGCTTGCGTCTAGTCCAGCCAGCTCAGCTTGCTTGTTCCCTGTCTCTGCTCAATGCTCAGCTTAACCGTTCCTTATTTGGGTTGCAGCAAACTTTGATTTGTGCAGCCACCGCGTTCATGCAGTAGTACCTGTCGGATCGCCCAATCAAGGAGATATACCCAGCTCGTATACAGCTTTTGGTGCGCAGCGCAAGGCGAGCCAGGCATGTGTTTCATTTGATGACAGGGACAACTAGAGCGAGCGAATTAGCCATACGACGGCATCCTTCACTTGCTTCTGTGTGTTTACGCCCTTATCTGTATCGGTACCTTTACGAAAGGTCGAATAACTTCAGAACTTTGGATCATGCAAATCGCTTTGCTGATGTCATGGCTTTCACACATAAGCAAGATATCCCGATTCCCGCTTTACTCATCAACCTCATTACCAAATTGAGCTGGATCAATATGGAATACTGAGTACAAGTTTCGCCAACAATTCTCAACTTCATCTTGCATAGATTACTGGCTTACGGGAGAAGCGGTTGAACCCGATCCATCCCGTTCAGCAATCAACATTCTCAACAATCAGCATGTTTGATAGGACTAGGTTCTGTGTTCCCCTAAAGCGAGCTGATCAACTTATTGTTGTACAGTGTCGTCTTTGGAGATCTTCCTGAGTAGGAAATGCCTTGAAAACCTGGCACATGGAGCCGTCCTTCTCAGATTTTGGTGCGTACACGTGATCTGCGCATTGCGCTTCCGTCTACCTAAGTATTCAAACGTGGCATCGAGTTTATCGCTTCAATTTTAGACTTCGTTCATGACTGAAATCCGGTCAACTTCTCTGAAGTCATCTTCTTGAAGGCCGAGAATCTCGGGGCATTGGCATTCACGTGATCGCGACTTTTGGCCGCCTTGACCAGACTCAGCGTCTTTAGGCTCGACTTTTTGTCGAGGTGTATCACTGCGGCTGTCACAAATATACACATACATTCTCAAATGATCTCCAGTCGGCTTGGGACTCATGCTGTTGGTAACAAACGAACGTTTTGTTCAGGACTGGAAACCCCAGGGAGGGATCATGGTTGGCAGTTGCATTCTTCACTTCAGTTTCATCCTATATCTATTTCCACTGTAGTGCTACTGGGCAAGAAAGATTTTAATGTGATATATGATAATTATTCTCCGTCTTTGTAACTTTTGTCTCAATTTGACTCCATTACCCAGCATCCCTTGCTGCCGTTCGCTTTATTGGATTTGCTCGAGCACTTTCTGGCATGCGTCATGAGCATTCCTTTGTTCCCAAATTATAAAGTCTTGGACACTTTCCCAACCCCCTGGCTTGATCAAAACTACTGCAACCCCAGAAGTTCTGCACCCCAGCTCGATTCAAGCTCCACGATACCATGACGCTTGGCAGATCTCACGTTCCCGCGCTGCCGGCATTTACTTTCTACCTTCGATATGCTCAGCTCGTCGTCGCTCTCGTCGTCCTAGGTCTCTTGGCATATGTAGTTACCTACTTTGCCTACTCCGGTGCATCCTTGTCTTCGTTCACTGCAAGTACCCCACAGTCTTTTCCAAAACATTTCTAAAACCCTCACAGGCCATTGCAACACTCATCATCACAATCTACAACATCGTCACGATTACCATTAGTCCAGTCTTCTACAACTACTGGGCCGCCATCGGGCTCGATGCATTTGTTCTGATCTTCTGGCTTATCTCCTTCAGTCTCCTCGCCTCCGAAGCAGCAGCATGGTCAATCATCACACACTACAGCGACAACTGCGCCTACTCCACCATCGCATACTGCTACAGAAAACGAGCCCTGATCCAAAAACGTTCAACTGATTACCGTACGTACCGCAATGCCATGGCAGCTGGTGCTGGACTTGGAGGGTTAGAGTTGTAAGTTCGATCTCATGACTTCCTTCACATGTTGGTTATGGAGTGGGTGAACTAACTGACTTGATGCAGTGTTCTTTTCGCAATCACACTTGCTTTCTCGCTCCTTGCGGTCTTGGAGCATAGGAGGACGGGTGGGCATTGTGTCCCTAATGCGGAGGGTGATCATGTCGCTACGGAGCAGAGGGACCAGGAAACACTTGCGCCACTTCAGCAGCATCAGACCCCTTCGATACCTCTCCAGAGCCGGGTTTGATTTTATTAGGGTCGCCGGTATTTTTAGACAATTGTGTCGGGAAATGATGCAGTCTCAAGGAGTTTGTTGACGCGGCGTTGGGAGATCTCGCTTGGTGGCTGGTTTTGATCTCTGGTTACGCGGGCATGTAACGATAGTCCTCTAGCCATTCGTCGAGCTTTGCGAACTTCAGGTTCTACTGCTTTGAATTGTCCGATTTGCATGTTTCTCTGTCATAACAGTGGCGTGTCTTTCCAACTCCCCCTCAATAAATAAACCATCAAGTCGCAAGTCGAAGCGAAGTCGTGAGTTGGATGAGCTCCTCGCCTATAAAGACTCACACCTGTTTCTTTACTCATCATCTAGGCACTCGTCAAAACGCAGAATTTAGCTGCAGTGATTTCACCTCTTTGTCCCAATCCCCTATGATCAATTCCTCTCATGAGTCCGTCCATCAAAGTCTCTTTGTCCCCAAAAGCTCGGTACGTATAGCACAAATTGAGCAAATTTCCCATCTCTCAAGAAAGTCTCAAGGGATTTCCAGAGCTTCAGGTTTTAGGGATAGAGAACCCATTTAGATTTAGGACTGTATCTCCCTTAAATAGTAGCAAGATAAGCTACGATCTAAACGTTCCAGTTTACACCATGTTCGCCCACAATCGGTGGAGGCCGTTTACATCTTCTCGCCATCCTTATTCTGGGGCACAGAGGGCCCTCGCGAAGTGGGTAAAACCAATAAAATATGAATGTGGTATTTCTGTCGTAGGGGAAGTTCCTGGACTTTGATTGGTTGGTGGATCGGAATATCCGATATTTGGGAATTCATCTTTGATACTTACACCAAGCAATCATGTCCGCAAGTCACTCTATCTGCTCTATAGTTTTTATTTCCTTCTAAAATTTCTGTCACAATAAATCCAACCCACTTCTAAACTATGGAGTGGGCCTTTGTTCAATATAACAATGCGATTGCTATTTCTTCTCTCGATTCGGCGAAGCCAACTTTTCTGCAAGCAGCGGCACAACTCTCCTTTATTGTATTGACTGGAACATGTATATAGTTATCCTGCTCACACGAGACTTTCCGTCCTTGTTTGATTTCTGATAACAACACTGTGCATAAATGAAAGCGAACTTGGCCGAATATCGCTCATTCAAACATGTCAGGGCAAAACAATCCTCCTAGTCCTGCTGGAAACCCTCAACCGCAAGGCCCAAGCAGCCGTATAACTCAGGACGAACTAGATGCTTTCGACAACGAAGTCAGAATTGGCAACATCCTACATGATGTTACAGGCCAGACACTACCGACTGGTAAGCACTTACCTTAATGTCCTCATTCGGCTTCACAGCTTTCTGACTCATCTTTGACAGCTGATCGCGGTCCGATTCTCGCGAACCACACCAAGTTGGCCAAAAAATACGGTCATCCCCGTGGCTATCTTACTTCGGTAGATCATTCGATACTGAAGTATACTGGCAAAAGCGGGCTCACCCCCATAAGACCCCATGGTGACGCGATCTCACATCCAGCTGTCAAGGAACGGGTACAATTAGTCGAAAAGTACCAACGGCGTCTGAGATCCGGCTTCACATCTGAGGAGTATCATCAATGTACGATCTTAAGGAGTTCCTGATACCCAGACTATGCATGGAGCAGCGCTGACATCAATAAAGTGGGGGCTTTAACTGCCACAGACGAGCGGTCTGCCACAGACGAGCGGTCTGCCACAGACGATCTGCAAAATGGCTTACACCCTGCTTTTGTCCGGTACAGATGGTATACAGAGAACGACATGCCGAAGCATGTGGGTGCAATACCTGTGTTGGGAGATGATAAGAATGGATTCTGGCTCGCATGTGACCTGACTTCCCTGGAAGAGCATCACTGACCAGTGTCCAGGCTGAAAACCCACGGGTTTGGGACATCTTGAGACCTTGTCTATTGTTAGCCTCCCACTTGTTGGTGAGCCAGTGCGAAGACTCTTGGTGAGAAGTCCTCCCGTTTTAATCGCCTACATGTGCGTAAGCCAGCAACTGACATTCTCTGTAGGCTTAACGCCCTCTTCAAAGGCGAGCGAAAAGAAATGGTCAACAACCCAGGACTCTCGCGGCTTTTCACTCGGAGCGCACAGGATATCAAGAATGAGGTGGAGGATGTAAGAGCTGCTGCATGCTTCGTGGCAGATCGAATAAGATTGGGAATTCACAGTAGTCACACTAAGAGTGCGCATGGCCTGCCAAGCAGAAATATGGCACATTTAGGACTCACTCGTTCCGCCACGAAAGTCAACACGGTTGAAATCTGGTCAGTGCATTCCTGGGGTTAACAATTTTTTATTCAGCAACGCTTGAATTCTACCTTCAAACACTTTTGCAGACCGTATTATTCTCAGAAATATTCCTGAAGAAGCACACTGACTCTGGGATCTTTTTCACAGGATTTCTATTGAGACAATACAAGTAAGCCCAGCTACGTTGAAACAGAATGATTTCATTTGTGTGGCTTGAGGATTTCAAACATAAGTTTTGAGTCCTTCCATGCTTGATTGGCTGTCCGGAAGTGCTGCCGAGTTTGGGGAATAGGTTAACTAACTCTAAGGTGGTGTGTAGCCATTACTCAGAGATGATCTTACTGACGCCGAGATGTATGTTCAATTTCATATTCCTTTGAATCAAAGACAGCTCATTGCTAACATGCAATGTCAGAATGACCCAAAGAGTTGAGGTCGCGGCCACCCTCTGTCACGAATACGTTGTATGTACCCCAGCCACGGTTAAACCCTATAGCTCTTTGAACAAGACCCAATCAATACAGGAAGACTGAACTTTCTACGACAGCATGCCGCACACAGAGTTACCGAGGTCCTCAATGGAAAACCCAATACGAAAGAACCCTTCTTCGAAGACGAACCTCATTCTGAACTGGGCTTTTCTTTCGAGACTCATATTTTTGGTGGTATAGCGAGACCTATAGTTGCCGCTGAGACTGATCGAGGAGGACCAGGCTTACCCAACGGTGGTATTACCAAACAGAGCTTTTTCACGGCCCAGTATAGAGCTTACAGTACTTGACGCTCCTATCTAACTCAGTATTACTTGATCAGTATTAATACTGACTCTACATCGTATAGACAACGCTGTCGACAACCCCTTCTTTCCAAAGCCTGTCGCCCAAGGCTCAGTAGATCCCTTCTACGTACACGACGTCTGGCCCGTGCCAACAGATTGGTCCATGGAACTTTTCCAAGAGAATCTGTGGAATGCGAAAATGAGGACACAAGGCAACTCAGTCTTGAAAATGGGTCCATTAACATAGTATGCAGTGGCCCCAATTGCTGGAAGAATTTATACTGACCCTCAATCTACCAGTGGCATCAGGTATCAAATTGACAAGGCAACCCTTGAAGATGATAACCTTGAAACTGCCACTCTTCTCCAGTCACAAAATGATATTGGAGCCGACATAGGGGTTTTCCCAACAGACGATGTGATCGATATTGGTGCACCTATTGCTGTTCAAAATGAAGTTGCAGCCAAAAATGCGCGCAGGTTACAGAACAGGATTATTTTGAACACGATCAAATATCCCGAATCAGGTCAATATGGCGTCGGAAAGAACGCTAAGAATCGTGAATACCAGAGGTACAATCCATGTGGTAATCCAGAGACTCGGGAGAAATTGGTCCCAGAAGAACCACCATCTCTTCCATACACCTGCCCTCGTTACGAGGAGATCAGGCAGTGGCTCGTTGATAACAGAAATCCTTTGGAACTCGCTATTGATAGCATGGGCATTATGACCGAATCGACTTTCTACCGGTACATTCGCGATCACTCTCAATCTCTCAGGAATGGTGGTAATATTGCTTTGACACCGCACGAGTTGAGAGGGTTCCTTTCAGAGACTCAAAAACGAATGGAGCTATTTGTGTAGGTCCTTCAATCTTTACTACCCCTGATACTATTATGCGTTTTATCACTAAATATTGTTGCAGCTGGGAACCATTCCCTTCCCCCGGCGTAATAATGAAGATAGCGAAGGGATGGCCGTTGCCAACCCAAGTATTCTCCTTCCCCCCACCGACACAAATCCCCAGTCCAGAGGCGGTAGCTCGCTTTGAGCAAACGGTCGCGTCGTCGATTTTCTTCTACAATATATACTCACTTAGAGGCGAAGTCCGAGATTGGGATATTTCCGAGTTTCAACTCGTTTGGAACGGGAGTGTCTTGGGAGCCGGTCAAGCGTGCTTTGATATTTCGCTTGAAGCTTTTACCGACTTGTTGATGAATTGCGCTGCACGAAGAACTGATTATTTCACGTACGTTGATTCTCCCTACACCGACACAGAACTTGTACTGGTATATTGAATACGAACTGACATTGTGTAGCTTGGGACCTAAGGGTATCATTAGATTCACCTACTCTATTTCTTTCTATCGCGACTATATGAAAGCTAATCCGACGACAACAAAAAATTTCAAGGAGAGCATATACCTTTTTGAAAGATTTGAACGTAAAGAAGCGGAATTCAATCAGTTTGTACTTCCCCTTCCTCCTATTGCTGTTCCTCCTCCAGCGCTTCCACAGACTCTTGGGCCGCCGTCTCCCCCGATGCAGACGCCTGCTACACGAGGGCAAGGGCCAGGACCACGAGGCGGAATGGCATCCAGAGCGGGGAGTGGATCAGGTCAACCCCGATCTCCACAAAGGCGTGGAGGTGTAACACAAAGTGGCGGAGTTCAGAGAGGTGGTCGAGGTGCTGGTGGGCGAGGAGGAAGTGGTAGGGGGAGGAGGAGAAGCCCAGGCAGAGGGCGGGGTGGTCGGCAAAATCGACCGTGAACTACCCTCCATCAAATCGATTCTTCAAGACCAAACAGAGCTTTAGGCACTACGAAGGAATAAATAGAATAGTCCATTGAGAAGCATATACTTTTGAGTGGTGGAGACGGGTAGTGGTGCCCCAACTCTCTGATAATGTGATGTTGTTTACTCGCTTAATAGAGGGATCGCGGTTAAGCGAACTTAAGTCTCCTCCAAGCTACCGGTTGATCAAAATTCACAATTTCTGGAACCGGACTAGGCTGACGAGATAAATTATATTGAATTCGAATCCCATAAACTGTATGCATATGGAGATACAAACAAGGCCACTGACTCCAGCGAATCAGGTCGAAAGGAACCATGCCTGACGAGACGTGAGAACAACCCTAGCAT
>JAFJYG010000412.1:0-45484 GCA_017366145.1 Cadophora sp. M221
CCCCAACAGATCTCTAACACTTAATAAATAGGAGTTCAAACACAGGCAAAGGGTAATCATGAAGACCGCACCCCAGCACCGCTTAGCCAACGAACGCGACGTCCTCAGGCATTTTCGTGCCCGGCCAGGAATCCGCCAGCTCCTGGATGAGACACAGGACCCGCCTTCTCTGGTGCTGAAATATCTTGATGATAATCTTCTGACGGCGTCGAATTCGAAAAGGCTTGACAAGGCTGAGATCAAGTACGTTGCGAAGAGGATTTTGGAAGCGCTAAGGGTGTGGCATGGGGATGGCTTTGTGCATACTGGTATAACCCCCACTCCGCCTTTCTCCCTTTCTCAACCCCCTTGGATATTTTTTCACTACGCTACTTGATACAATCAATAACATTCAAACTCCAGATATAAAGCCGGATAATATTCTCGTCAATTATGGCGGTAGTGGTCTTTGTCGATCCAGTGATGTTGAGCTAGGCGATTGCGGCGACGCATGTCTTGTGAACCTGGGAGATCACTTGAAGATCGGGGAGAACAGATATATGATTGGGGCTTATATGTTCAGAAGTCCAGAGGCGATGCTCAATCTGAGATGGGGTACTGCGACTGATATCTGGTCCTTTGGTACGATGGTAATTGATTTTTTTTAATCTTCGGCGTCATTACAATTTTTCATAACACCGATCGATCGATCGACTCGCTGATCTGATTGACTGTAGCTCATAAGCCTCATATGGGGTTTCGGCTGGCACATCTTCAAGCCCGACCCCAAGGACGCCGGACCAGACGATGAGTCCTATCCCAACCACGTTTTAGTGAAGCAAATTGCGTATTTCGGACCCCTGCCACTGAGCTACTTTGATTTCCTCCCTCAAGACGACGAGAGGTGGGAGTTCATAGGTGATGCTACGCAGTACATCATAGACCATCAGAAATGGAAACCTTTCGTCGAGGCGGAGGATAAGGAACTCGCTGAGGATGATAGGAGGTTCGTGCGTAGCATTATGAGGATGAATCCGAGGGATAGACCGACGGCGGGGGAACTCTTGCGGGATCCGTGGCTTGAAGGTGTTTGATGGTTTCATGGATTGATGGATCGATGGATGTTTAAATGGGGACGCCATGTACGATTGGGAGTATTTCCTTACAACTCTTATAAATACTAGATGTTTCTTTCCAACCTTGAACGCAAGTCCTACATCTGTCCATCTGTCATTTGGGGTCAAGTGTTCTACCCACTCAAAGAAAACTACTGCTGGAATGTGGAAAAAGTACGCCTTTGGAAAAAACACCTTTCTTTTTGTAAAGTTTAAAGATATGTTTAATCGAAATGTTATCGAGCTATTTAGGATCTGCCCCCCTTACAAACTTCCAATCCCCTTCGATGTTTTTATGCCTTAGAAGATCCATGATACCTCAGACATGCTATGTCTTGGCATTGATTAGTCATACTAATGGAGATGAAACGGGTGACCCCAAGCCCCTCATCGGACTGCTTTCAAGGCACAGTACCAGCTGCCAGCCACGACTTCCCTTCCCCTTCCCCTTGCTCTTCGTTCCTGGCCCGTTGTGGCGTGATATATTCCAGTGGACTGGTCTCATAAATCCATTGCTATGTACCTAGGTATGTACGTTGACCCTCAGTGGCCACATTCCGTAAGCAGGTCAGGAGATGGATGGGATGCTCGGAAGCTTAAAGTTGCCTGCACTCGTGTTTCCTTTGTCAGACTCAGGCTGGCTAGCTCGACGAATGGCGTCATGCTTCTTTCTCCTCTCTGCACCACTTCGAACACTGCACTGCCTCTACAGTCAAGTTCGAACAACAATTCAATATTTTGAAATGCCATACAACTAGGTATCTATGGATCTTCAAGCCCATGTCCCAATCCCTCTCCTTCTACCTCACCATCAAACAGCCACTCAGCTCAGCCAGCTGCTGCTAGCGTCCCCTCTTCCCCAGACTCCTGCCCTGCTTTGCGGGGAACGGAAGAAGCCAAGTGGGGCAAATGCTACCCGATCTAGCCTAGCCCTCTATCACTCGTACCTTCCACTCCCAGGTCCTCAGGAGACCGCAGTCACGCGATTGCCTGTGAGCTGAGCTTCAAGCTGATTGACTCAATTCCCTCGACCTGCCTGGCCTCAGCCAATCAATGGCCTCATATCAATGCAATACCCCGCTCTTACATTGACTTCCACCTCGAGTGAAACCAGCGCAACGCAGCTCGCCCGGGCTCCGAAGCTCCTCCCACTGACTTCCCATACAAACCCCTCATCTTCCCCTCTTCCTCTTCCCCTTCTCTTCTTCTTCCTGCATCGTACCTGATCTCTCCCTTCTTCAACACCACTGCACACCTTCAATCAATCATCACAGCCAAACACTTCTCGTACCTCTCATACCAAGCCTTTCACTTCCAAACACTCTCACAACCCCCCACAAAGAAACCACCCAACTCTCTCACAGCCGAGTCGAGTTCCTCTCGCCATCAACCCATCAATCTTACACTTTATCTCTTCATCAAAGAAAAGGTCGTAAGAACTACTGCAATCATGTCCGCCGACGCAGCACCCGCACCCTTATCAAAGGTCGACTCTGCCGTACAAGGTCTCTCGTCCAGCCCTCCAAAGGAGAAGCGGAGAGCGAGCTCGAGTGTACCAGGTGTCTACAATATTCTTGATCTGGGTAAGTGACTTACCTCATTTTCAGTGCCTCGTCTTCTTTCTTGCCTCGAGTTGCTCTGCAGGGATGCATTCTTGAATTCATGAAGTCTGTATGGGACGGAGTGGGCTTGGGGAGGTCAATAGCCTGATTGACATCATTCGACCATCATGAATCAAGCTCTGTAACAGCTACCGGAGTATCCGGGCTGGCTTGGGACTTTCCTCCTGACATGACCGGCAAGGTGATGATGAGGCGGCATAGTGGGACAGCGTACTTGACATGAGAAATACTAACAGATATCCAGAGAAGGAGGGAACAGAGCTGAAGATTGCTGTTGAGACGCAAAAGCTGAACTGGTGAGTTGACCTTCTTTTCTCGACATTTTGCATGATCTCTACCTCAGTGCAAATGGGATAGAGGAGACTCGCTACTCCCCTTCTCTACTCAGCGGCTGCACTTGCATGGTAGCAGATGATTCATGCTTCCTAAAGTGAAAGAAACGAGCTGACATCCACAGGCACATCAATAAATCCCCAATGACTCTGGATGACCCCGAGAAAGGCTGGCTCAAGAAACCACTCACCACTCCACCAGTCAAGAGAATCGACTTACACTTCCCCCTGGGTCTTGAGGTTACTGCGCGGAACTTGAAGGGTGTTACCATCAAGGATGCGTTAGATGCTATTCACAAGCAATTCCGAAAGAAGGTATGTCATGGTCCTCGCTTCTGCTCGACTCCCCACTTTCATCAACCCTACCATCACTCCCCTTCAATTCCACACCACAACATCCAAAATCCATCTGCTAACTGCCACTACTCACAGGCCGACGATGAACTCGAAACCCCAGTCCTAGCAGGATTCGAATGGGATAAAGAGGAATCATGGACCCGCCTCGTAGTACACTGCAAGAAGGAAGGTGCTCCTCAACCCAAGAAGAAGGCCAAGAAGGGCCAAGAAGCCACAGGAGGTGATGATCTCTAGTTCATCCCTTTGGACTTCACATACGCTCCATAATGTCTTCATCGTTTTTCTGCGATAGACTAGAGCCTTTCTCTTCTTCTCTGCGATGATTTTTATCAAGATTTTCAATGCGTCAATCTTTGCGCTGGCTGGCTGGCTATGGTGATCCTGGCATGGATGGATGGGTGGGATGGGACTGACATATGGACACACAATTCCTTTCAACTGATTGACAAAAACATGACCTGCTTCGGATTCGGATTCGCATGCATGGCAAGCATCTTCGCTCTTCGATGATTTGGCATGGGATAAATGGATGACGAGAGGATCACTCTGGGCTTGTATATCTATCTACCTATCGTTTAATCGTAGCTGCTGGTACTTATTCAGCTAGATTGCTGGATAGTCAGGCACACTTACAGATAAATGGAAATCATCCTCTTCTCCTATTCATTCAAACTCAACAATGCCAACTCAACTCAACGAGCCCAGCGAGGACTGGTCACGAAGTTACTTTGCTGTTCACAATCACATGTGCGGTACGAGGAACAGGACGGGTGGGTTTGAAGTATTTATTATGGAGTTCTCCATTTTGCATATGCATGCAGAACGTTTCATTCCACGTACGAGAAGTACAAAAAGCAAGGTCAAGCAAAGAGTCACGCCAGCTAGAGAGCAATCAAGTAAAGCAAGCAGTAGGTCATGAGATGTCGTCGTCGTCAATGCCTGAACGCCATGCTACGCCTTCCTTCATCCATGAAACCAAAAAAAAGAAGCCAAGCAGAATATCTCAGCCAGCCAGCATGTGGTGCAGATCAGACCATCAGACCACATCGCAACGATACCACACCACACCAGATCATGAAGCAAGAGAACGACATGGATCGCCAACTTTTATCTTCCACCCTCGCATCTCAAATGCAACTCAACTTTTTCCCACCTGGCTGGCGTCTCACATACAACTAACTATCCACGGAGAAAGGCCTCAGGGTCTCTCAATCCAATGGAATAGATATGATATGAAAACACCCAACCAAAAAGAGCAAAAAAGAAAAAACACTCGATCGGTACATACATGGAAAGACACATTCGAAAGGGAAAAGAAATTTGTAAAAACTCAGAACATTTGAAGAAAAAACAACAACAACAAAGCAGAACATGCGTCGAACTTTTTTGTGATATCTATCGCAGGCTTTTTGATTTTATTTTGTTCTTGTCTATCCACCAAGTCAGGGTAGAGAGAAGAGCAAGGAGCCGAGACGAAAAGAGAAATCCAAGCAAGCTGAGCAAAGGCTGAGAAAGTGAGAGGTCAGGGATGCTCTTTCGAGACATGCCGTCCTCTGCGTATTTGATAGTTCGTCACACCGGATCACATCGTTAGACCCCTAGTACGCTTCAGGCTGACAGGTCGATCGTCGCCGTTGTACTTGCGCTTCTTGTTCGCGTTGTATGGTGTTGGGCTTGCGGGACTGGATTCGAATGGAATTGGTCTCTTCTTCTTGCGGACGGGAGTGATGGGAGTGTTGGCGTGCTGGAGACGACCGGCTTTGACACCACGAATAGTTCCCTCCATGTGAGAGCTGCCGAATGCAAGTGACTCGCGAGTGACGGAGGTACGATTGAGAAGTTGATGACGGTTTTGGTTGAAGCGGAATGCACCAACGGTACCACTGCTGAAATGATCCAGGAGAGGATGGACTTGGTCTTCGCTTCTAGCGGTGGTGGGACGTGCAGGTGTGGAGGATGGTGCACCGGGGGTGTCTTCTGCACCAGTGGGAGATTCATCAGAGGGTTCGGCCTCCTCTTCATCATCGGAATCCTGGTTTCCAAAGTTGAGCAGGTCGTCGATGTTCCAAAGATCCTCGTCATCACAATCAGACCCAGCAACGGAAGAGCTGTCTTGGTTCTCGATTGTTCCATTGGCATCAACATATGTCCAAGGATAGAATGCCTCGGGGCCTCCAACGGCTTGACCAGATATGTTGTCACTGAAAGGATCTGACATCATTGCACTCATCATGATGTTGCCAGAGTTGCTAATCATTGGTGATTCCTGGAGCACGTTTCTTTGAGGTGTTGTCATGGGAGTAGCACGGGATTGCATCTCGTACTGCTCTCGGAAGCGACGCATATTGAAGACTTTCACCTTGGTAGAACTGATGTCGGCCATAGCGTATGGGGTATCGCTATTGTGGGTCCATGATGCGAGGACAGGTGCTCGGAAGACTCTGCGTCGGGTGACTTCTTCAGATGAGGTTGATGCTTCTGATATGGCTCGAAGGACGGATCTCTGTGGAGGGATGAATCGGGAAGAGAGGTCTTCTTCATCGGTTGTCATTCCGGATTCATCGGCTGGGAATTGAGCATTAGCATTGGCCTGGGTAACAATCAATGATGGTTACCCACAATCATAACCACTTGAATCAGAGCTGGCATCACTAGATTCTTCCAAGTCTTCGTCGGTCTCGGCTTCTCCGTAGAAGAAACCATCATCAGAGAATTGACCATTGACATCATCTGCCTCAATCTGTCTGAGCAAATGTGGATCAATCTCGTTTTTGTCCACGAAAAGATCAGGCCAGAATTCATCGGCATCAGAATCCCCGATAGTCTCGCTCTCACTCTCCACTGGTGATTCCCAATGAACGTGCTTCTCAATTGCGGCATCCTCATCGTAGGACTCGTTGACAGAACTGCTCTTCTCGATTGCTTGGTCAAAGAATTGTCCGTCTAGTGGTGCGGCATCACCCTGGAACGAAAATCCTTCCCATTGTCCATATTCTTCATATGGCCGAGGAATCACGGGAACCTCTTCGCCTTCCGACGAGATGATTGCCCGCTCCTCAGCCACCTCGACATTTGGCTCGTCGTCTTCACTACCAGAAATGTCGTCAACCCCGCCATAATCATCGTCGGAGTCGGAATCCTGGGATTGTGGCGGACTGCTCTGCGGCATCTTTTGTGCAGGGGGCGGGGTAGATCTGTGTCGCATGTTTCGAGACATTTTGACTATCTGCTGCTGTAGTTGTATATTTGGAGGTGGGGTGGATGTGTGATGTAATTAGCGGTGTGGGGAGGAAAGTCTGCTACCGGATTGGAAAACGGGTCTATGGTCCAGACAACTTTTGTGTATGTCAATTCGAGTCTATTGAGACTATCGAGATAGGTAGGAGTAGAGGGGAGGGAGTTGTTGGATATTCGAGGTCGGGTTCGGAGGATCGAGATGGGGAGATGAATCGATCGGGCTGGAGTCCACTCCTCGAGGCAAAGAGCGTCACTCTGTCTATTTTGTTGTATTGGGCAAACTCTTCGTCGCAGGCCACTGCGAGGTTAGACAGTAAGAGTCTGGTACTTCGTCGAGGTCGATAGTTATTGAAAGTCTCGTTGGCTGAAGGACTACGGACGTGCTGGGTTCGCACGCCCGCAGTGGGTGTTCACAGCTCAGCGATCGCCTGTGGCATGATTTCGACGAAGGGTAGGGTATTGGGGGGGTGTTGTATGTGTTGTGTAGTGTGACTTCGTTGTCTGTTTGGGAGGATTGAGTTTGATGGTGAGAAAAGAAAAAGTGAGGGTGGAGGTACCTAGATAATATTTTTCGCTTAAGGTAACCGTCAACTGCCCGCACTAGTGGAGTGGGGCCAAGAACTGGCTGGCAGTGGCCACCCTGGAAGGACTCGGACTCACCAGGACTGCACTGCACTGCCAGCCAGGACTGCCTCGCTCCGTCTCCATCTCTAGCATTCAGTCATCAACTCCCCGCCGTGTGATTGGAGGAGTTGGCCCTACACCGCTACAACCGTTGGGTAAGGGGCCAGTTTTGCCTTATGTACGGCACTGGTATTCGTCACAGCAGAGCTCTATTACGGGGAGATACAGCACGAGGGAGGGGTACAGCGTGTGCGTTTGAGTTTATCTGCCCAATGGAAGGGGTGTTTATGACGAGCTTGAGGGGGCGAGCCGCCTTGAGGCCAGGCCGAAGGAGTCAATGCTCCCGTCCCAACCCCTCACTCGATCGATCCTCACACGTTGCTGTTCGAGTCGTTTGCTGGACTGGATGTGAAGTCGTTTGTCCATAACATTACTTCTCAGAATCGTGGCCAGCTCTGTTTGAAATATGTACTAGGTCGAGATTAATGAGTAGCAGCTGCTGAGCTGCTGAGATAGTAGGTAGAGGAGATGGTTGTTCGAAAATGTTTGATATCAACTGCATTTCAGCCTTGAAACAGACTTTTGGGATATACTTCAACTCCGAAATCTCACAATCTCAGCCGCACTGACACATGTTTTTGTAGATGTAGAAGCAGTGTCCTCACCGTGTAGGTTACGTTACATATATTGATGGTCCCCTCGCATTTGATGGACAACAATAACTCGCAAACTCGTTCAACTCAAAGGTCAGGGAATTCCCCAAGTCTCACCTTCCATTACGAGGATTTTACCTATTATGCACCTTTAGGGCTAGGGCTAATTTTACAAAATATTATTCAATGTCGTGTGTCTTGGGGTTCGTTGTACGGTTAGTTGTCTTGACCCCTTTCCTGGCGCTTGTGGGTGACTTGTGCATTTATGCACCACAAGCGAACTATTGTGCAAGGACGGATATGACGACACCCAGGCTGGACAAAAGTTTGTTTGGATGATACAAAAACAGCCGTTAAGAACCAGAACTATTATTCAATACTCAATCTCAGCAACTCGTTTGTTTCCCCGGATGCCCTCAAACAGGAAAGACCGACGGGAACACGATTGATCGGCAATCACTTGAGTGTTTGTCAAAACCTGTCAACCGAACAGACTCGCTATTCCCGATGCAGGTCTAGCTTTTAAGATACCAACGAGGCTTGGACACGTTAAGATTCCGTCTAGTTTCACGGAATGACCTCAAGTCGATTTCTTATTTCTAAATTGGGCGTGCTTGTTTCCTTTCGGGTTCTTCATGCGAGCAAGTGCTTCGTTTGTATGTCAAAAATTATGGAATTTGGTTTGTCCGATGCTGAGGCCCTTTTAAATACTCGCGCTTGTCCCGTGTTCCTCCAGTTGCTTCTTATGGACTCGGGAATTTCTCAAATCCAGAGTCCAGTGTATCTGGATCTAATGTGAGTGCTCAAGCTATTGTGAGATGCGAGGCTTTGACCTGTTTATTGGTCAAATGGATGATCGAAAGTCGTTGGAGGTGCTTCCCGAGGCTGGAGAAATACGAGATCATGTCTATCAGTTGCCTCAAGAACCATAGTCTTCGGTTCATCCAATGCCGACCTGTTTTTCTTTCTTCTCTCAGTGTCTCGTTTTTGAATATATATACTCCCCTCGGTCACCCTCAATATCCCATCATCCTACCAGCATCCAAACACACATCCACAACCCAACACTTACAACTACAATACAATTTCTCAACTCCAACTTCCAATAAATCACAACCACATCTTCACAACTTCATCATGTTCACCAAAGCCACCATCATCTCTGCCCTCGCCGGCCTTGCTATCGCCGCACCATATCATCCAACCCTCGCCCCCAACCCCAACATCTTTTCCGTAACCATCAACAGGAGCGGCAGCCCCATTCAATTTGCAGGTGTTTCCGCCAAGGGGTATAACTTCAACGTCAACAACTGCACAGGCACCTTCTGCCCATCTGGGGTAACTGACTGCTCCACAGGTATGTTTAAATATCTCTTTGGCTTCTTCTTTCTCTTCTTCTATAGATATTCAAGAACCAACTGACATCCAACAACAGTCGGCAACACAACCGTCTTCGCCTACAACCCCGACAGCCAAACCCTCTCCATGGATGCCATCGTACCCGGTGGTCAACGCGCATTCATCCGCAAAGACGGATCTCTGGGCTTCACAGTTCCACACAGCGGTGCCATTCCAGAGGGTGCTTCGACTGGGCCATTCCAGTTCACTCCTCAAGAGATTGACGGGACGGTTGGAAAGTTGTTGTTTGCTACCAGAGGCTTCAATGCTTGTAAGATTGGGGAGAAGGGTCCTTCGGGTCTGGATGTTTATCAGCTGTATGCCCTTGCTATTAGCTCTGAGGCTCAACTAGAGAAGGAGTGTGTTGATGTTGGTTTCGGTAAGTTAATGCTCACTCCTGAATAGGTGGCGTATGCTAATCCGCTACAGCTACTGCAACATGGATTGGTGCTGTCCCATATGAGTATGCCTAAATGGGATGCTTTTCAACTTGATCGCGGGACGATATAGAAGTGAGAGAGGTAGTGTTTGATGCATTCAAATTGGCATAGCGATTCGGGGTTTCCTATCACTTTCCTTCATGTATAACATTGGTACTTTTTTAATCTGCGTTGTATATACTTTCCTTGCTACATAATATAGAAACATACCTCAAATACCTTCGAAGCCCAATCTTGCGTGCCAAACAAGTAGGTAAACTAAAAACCAATCCTAATCACCCCGCTACCATTCTCCAGAACCAAACTATCATCGTTCTTAGAAACATTATAATCAACTTAACGGTTGCAGCGTCCAATTTCAGTTCCAACAAGGAGGCATCGGGCGCCCAGCGAATATCGGTTATCACCAAGAAAGCCAGTACCCTGAACCAATCCTCCATTTGCCATAGACACAGCAACAGTCAAACTCATCCACAAGCCAACCCAATCACATAACCTCACACCCGCCCTCACTCAACCCCCCGGTCCCTCCATTCTTCCCACTCATCGCAGCCGTACGACAAATATCCTCAAAAACCTCATGCACCAACTCGCCCGTCACCGCACTACACTCCAGATACCTATCACATCTCATCTCTTGAGCGATGCGGTATGCTTCTTGCGGATAGATGATTCCGTTTTCGTCGTCCTCGCTGCGCAGATCACGTTTTAGTCCCAGGAAGAGGATGGGGAGCTCTTTTTGGAATGTGAAGATGCGTTTGATTTCTTGGATCCACTGGAAGCAGGGTTAGTTTTGAAATCGTCCGAAGAGAGATGAAGTTGGGACTTGGCTCATAAAGTGATGAAGGTTGCGGGCGCTCTCGCACTTATGATGAATATTGCACTTTGGGCAAGAAGGCTTGGCAAAATGGAAGCAGAATCGAAAGTAGGACTTACGAATCTTTGGGCGTGAATGAGAGATAGACGTGATGATATATCATAGCATAGCACTATGACATCTGGATGCAATAAACTCCAGTTCTCTGGACTGGAAGTGTCGTAGAATTCGAACCTGTAGGGACGATTGAAGAAGGTGATGTCAAAGACGAAAGGCTGGTCGCCATCTCGGAGGAGGGTGATGGGCCCTTTCGTATCGTGAGCTGTTGAACCTTTACTTATACGTCTATGTGATAGTCATGTAAGCTTCTGAAGGCAACATATATTAATGAAATGGGGTTAGACAAGGTGCTCAAGGTGGTTGGAGAGATAGACTGGGATAGGCAAGGGAAGGGGCCTCGAGAAGGTAATACGTACGACAGAAACGTCGATTTCCCGGTCTCCGCATCACCTAGCAGCAGTATCGAAACTTCAGGCGTCTCAAGATCCGCCATATTGTATTATTTGAATCTCATCTCCTCACATCCTCGACACAAAATCCCAAGAGATTTAACCCCCTCGTCAAGCCACAAAAAGCAAGTCTCCGTCATCACATGGAGATAAGATAAGCGTCACCCCCACCAAAGATTCCCCCTCCACCAAAAATCGTCCACCACTCCGGTTTCCCGTTTCCCGTTTTCCACTTCCGCCTTTTTCGGTCTCACATGCGGTCGTTCTTTATCTACCATTCCCTGTGCCACGTTCTGTTGTACATGCGGTCACCGAATCAGGAAATCGTGGTACCTGAATAAGATTAAGCAAATCGCTGTCAAACATCAGGTCGCAAACCCATCGCCATCCTTAATCCCCCTCTCTTCTCTCATTAAAGTTTTTATTCTTTTGTCAATTTCATCATCAGATTACACTAGAAATATATTTCACAATGGCATTTTCTATGCACAGTCATTCTGGGCAATTTTGCCCAGGTCATGCAAAAGATACCTTGGAAGAGGTTATTCAGACAGCTATCTCGAGAGGCATGCAAACTTTCGCTCTAACAGAGCACATGCCACGGACATCCGATGACGATCGCTATCCAGAAGAGGTACGTCAGTTCTTTTATCCTTTTTCAAATGGCATTTCTCTAACAGAAGAACCAGACAGCAGACAATTCCATCTCCATCCTCCTCCCCCGCCACGAAGAGTTCCTCGTAGAAGCACAACGCTTACGAGCCAAATACGCATCTCAAATCACTCTCCTGATCGGCTTTGAAGGGGAATGGATCCGTCCTTCCTACGGGCCCTTCATCAAAGACCTCGCTTCCAATCCGGTGGTCGATTATTTCATTGGCTCAGTACACCACGTGCACGGCATCCCCATCGACTACGATACCACCTTTTATGCTAAAGCTCGCGATGTAGCTGGCGGAACGGACGAGCAGCTTTTTGAGGATTATTTCGACTCGCAGTTTGAGATGCTGAATGCGTTGCACCCGAGAGTTGTGGGCCACTTCGATCTCATCCGCTTGCTGAGTCCCAACCCAAACGCGAGTCTGAAAGAGATGAAAGGAGTGTGGGATCGCGCAGTGAGGAATCTGAAGCTTGTTGTTGAGCAGGGCGGACTATTAGAGATTAACTCTAGCGCGCTTAGGAAGGGACTCGAGGAGCCATATCCAATGCGTTGCGTTTGCGAGGAGTTCTTGAAGATGGGCGGACGATTGACTCTGAGTGACGATAGTCATGGGATTGTGCAGGTGGGCACTAATTTCGAGAGGGCGATTGCGTATTTGGAAATCCTGGGCGTGCAAGAAGTTTATAGTTTGCAAGGGAAAGGAGTCAGTGGGACGAGTAAGGTTGGCGTGAAGAGCTTGACATTGAAGAGTGTGAAGGACAGCTTCAAGCCTCAAAAGAATTAGAGACTTTTCAGAGTAGATTCATGTTGGATTAGAGTTAGAATTTTTAGACAGATCTACTTCGGCTAAAAGGAGTTGGGTATGAACTCAACCTCGGCATGCTCTTTGTTTTTGTTTTCGGGTTCTCAATTCAATTTCGTACCCGCATTGGCTCTGGTTTGGCGATTCTTTGTTGACACCAAGCCCATTGTCTCGCTTAATCTTTTCTTTCATCGCTTTCACCCTTTCCAGCAACCGGACATATGTCCGCCCCTCCATTGGCAACCTTCCATATGTTTTCGTGGTGAAGGCTCCTTCCGAAATCCCAATTTGCATGGTACTCTATGGGATTTTCAGTCATCTGGGAGTCATGAATCCCAATGCTCCAGACCACCAACCAGACAAGGCTCGCGATATAGTCATCGTCCGGTTGGCACGAGAGAAGATGTTCAGTCCGCCTGATGATGAGACTGCCAAGAAGCTCAACAAACGTATGGATGACATTCTTGCTATTGCATCTCCTCCATCTCCAGAAGGTCTTTGGATGCTTCTTCTCAACCCATCTATTTCAGCCATGTCTGCCGCGCCAACTGGGAGGGAAATGGTACTGACTAAATTATGTGCAGGCGTTAGAGCTTTTGACGATTTGACGAATCTACGCATTAGGATCAGGATACAAAATAAGCAGAAGTTTCAAGCTCAATCATTACCTCAGTTCCCACTGTTTACCTGGACGCCTACAGCGGACGAATCAAATGGTACACCCCCTTCATCCCTTGCTTTTCGTGATTTTTCTGATAGCACACAGTCTGCACCGGCGTCCGAATAAACAGCAGACAAGGCCTCCGAGTTCTCGACCCAGACGCCGGCACACCAGCGGTTTGCACAGAATCTTACCTACAATTCATCTGCGACTACGCGAACCGGTGGCACAGCAAGCTCACGGGTATCAACTACCACTCTGCCGGCAGCGATCCACGCTTCTTCTTCTTCCCATCCCACCAAAACTTTCACAATCAATTAATGAGCAACACTACCGAGGAGATGGCCCAGGAAACAAGCGAACACCTGACGAGAGCGCAGTTTTGGAAATTGAGATATCTGTTTATATTGATTAATTTCGTGCCGAACCTCCAGACGGATGCTCATGTGGCACTTTGTGCTATTTCTCCGGAGGCGAAGACGGTGGATTATGTGTGTTCGGGTGGCGATACGTAAGTTTGTCATTCTTGGTTGCTGAGAGGTGACTTTCGGGACAGAGGACTACTATCCAATGTACTGACATGTATTTTTGCAGAGGTCTCCCTAACTCTCCTCGCTCCGGAGGCTCAAGATGCTTACCCTACATATTCGCCTGGCTAGCTTCTTTTCTGGGGAACTCTTTCTTTCCCTATGACTGGCGACTTCGCACCAACGCCGGACATGTGCAGGAGCGCTCTCGTGGCGACTGCGCTATTTACACCGCCACTCACGCCCAATGTCTCGCGTTTGGATACGGGATAACGGACGCTTTTCCATCTGATCACCAGACCAAGATTTTGAACCGCAGACGGCGGTATGTGCAAGATTTGATGTATCAAGGCTTTGAGGATTTTAAAGACGGCGAGAGAAATACGCAGTACTATCCTCTTCTGGACAGCAAACCGACAGCGTTGAGAAGTGAAGGGTTTTACAGTCTACCGGGAGCGGTATTGGAAGTGTTACCGGCCGAAGTGGCGAACAAGAGTATTTGTTATAGAGATTGTCCAAGCAAAACAGCTTTGATGAAGCATTGCAAGCGAAATGCAAGGTTCTATCCCGGGTGGGAAGTGAGGACGGTTTCGGGGGCGGGCCGGACGCTAGAGGAGTTTGTGAGGTGGGTGGAGAATATGGATGCCATGAGACATTGTAAGAAGTATACTGAGAGGGCAAGACCTTTGCCTTACCCTGCAAATCAGCCTTTTAGGTGGTGAGTTGTTCGATATTGTATGCGTGGAATGTTGTTACTGATTGAAGTAGGATTGATCCGAGAGATTCGCGACGCAACGTATGCCCTCCACAAGCGCTATGGTCTCGAAGGATTGAGTGAATGGCACTCGTTGAGTGGAAACTGTCTCTGGAACATCGAATATAAGAGAGTAGCTACGTCGGAGGATTCTCCAGCAACGGCTGACAAAAGCGGCCGAGTACTGATTATAACATCGCACCTTGTCATAGAACATGGTGGGGTCCTTGCTGGTTCAGACGCGTCTCATGCCTGAGCTGCACTGCTGGAGAGGGTAACGAAGTAAGATACCGTATCCATCAGTCTAAGATTGATACCAAGGTGGTTGTAAACAAATCAGCAGCGAAGCGACCTTGAAATAAGCGAGCCGGGGAAACCTTCTATGAAATTCCTAAAATTTACGCCTCAGATGAGCAGAAGATCATTTCCCTAGGGATGTAACTGACTATTGATGTATGCTCATGTATGATATATAAAAATAGAGAACAATGATATCCTTGTTATAATTAATGCTCAGAGTATCCAAACCCTCCAGTTCGGCATATTTCCACTTGGTGAAAAATCGCAGGCATACACCCTCCAGTTACCCTCCGTTCTTTTCCATGCCAAAAGAAGCTTCTATCACAAGTCGATCTATCCCACGGCACTTGATCATCCTTAACTCCACCACAATCCGGTGTCACCAATCGCTATCTCGCCTCCCCTGATTCGCTTGTTGCTGCGCCCGGTTTAGCTTCACAGCCTCACCTCTTGTTTGCAGGCATCAAAACATGCGTCACTCTTGCAGCAACGAACAGCGAATTATAACAACGCAGCCCTGCTTTTTTCCACAACCCGCCTCCTGAAACATGCATTTCCTCCCAATGCAGACCATGCTTCTAGCCCCAATTGGGCGTCAAGCCATCACGTGGGCACAAGCCAAGGCGGCAGACACGCTAGCCATCGTGGTATATCTACGATAGCCCATCCCCACGCGTCTCCTCTCTTTTCTTCCTCACCACACCAATCTGGGTCGCAAAGTACACAGGAATACTCTAGACGTTCGTTCATTCCTTTGAATCGCAATATCTAGATATTTTCTTGCCAGGACCCTAGTCAATCTTTTGTGCGTCAGTTTTCCAGAAACAACCAACCTCGACACTCATTTCGTCGCTCGCTCAAGCTTTACCCCACAATCTCGAGATATACGCCCTACCCAGCCTTCAGAGTCAACATAACCCGCAGCCATGTTCAAGCGCTCGTTCAGGACAAACGACCGCGTGGAGAAGACTGTCAAGCTGAAGAAGTCGTATCGGGATCCCACGAAGTTGGCGAAATTGCAGAAGTCGTTCGATCAGAGCCCGCCAGCCGGGAGGTGAGGCTGCCTAAACAAACAATTTGCTTTTTGCAAATAAGGTTGGAGATGCGGTTACTGACATTTCTGCAGCACTCTGACCTCGCCGATTGTGACCTTCACGGTCGGCAAGGAAGGGCGACTATTTGCAGCGCACGAGGATGTCCTTACAATGTCGCCGTTCTTTGCGGCGGCCTGTAGGGGTCAATTCCTCGAGGCAGGGAGCAAGAGGATCGATCTTCCAGACGAGGAACCTGAGATCTTCTCATGTGTTCTCGAGTACTTATACGTATGTCTGCCATATTTGTTCAGTCGTCTGAAGTCTGGTTGTTTGCGCTTAACCTCAAATACCATTTGCGCATCTCTACATGACTCTGTGCAGTTGCTAACCTCCCTCCAGAAGGGTGACTACTACCCCCGCTTGCTCCACAACAAGCGCAGAAACTCTTGGGAACTCGAGGATGCGGTGTCATCACCAAACCCCGAAAACCCAGGTGGTCGCGGATCCGTCGAGGCCACAACCTACATCTCCAGCGTGCGCGAACACCTCTTGAAGGATACCGTCATATACTGCGCAGCGGAGAAGTACGGCCTGGAGGAGCTCAAGCGCCTTGCCCTCAAAAAGCAAGGTCTGCAGAGTGGAATCGAGGTCGCTACTATCCTTCGTAGCGCGCGGTATGCGTATGACAACACGCCGGACACGGACTCACGACTCCGCGCTCATTATCTTGCCCTGATCATCAGATGTCGTAAGACATTTAAGAGGAGCGGAACCATGCAGACAGAAATGGAGAGTGGCGGTAAACTTTTCTTTGACCTCTTCGTCGCACTATGCAACCATGTCGATGACATTGTGGAGATCGGGTACGTTTTCTTACCATCTCTCGACTCACTGACCCGTCACAGTTATACTGACATTACTGGCAGGAATTCCAAATCTCCCAAGACTATCTAAAGTTATGTATGTGTTTTTGTACGGATTGGTACCTTAGCTCGGAGTTACATTTCCAAATTGGCTTCGAGGACGATTGTCTATCTCCATCAGATTGGACCATATGGAAACATTACGGGCGGCAAGCTCGCTCACAATTTTCCCTTCAACAACCACGAGGTTTGGCCACCTTCCGATGAACCTACCAAGCGTTCTCAACTCTATTTTTCTAATACCCCCCCGCGCTTTGCTGTTTTGGAAATCGAACTATCACCACTACGGACGGAAAGGATTTGCATTTGCTTTTTAGTATTCTTGGTTTCTTCGACGCCGTCTACATGCATGTATCCTGTGGGTATGGCATGTTGTGGTTAGGGGACCAGGTGCTAACCACGGTCGGGCGACCACTTCGCACCACTCTTCTCCTATTTCTGTTGGGATGTATGGGGATGCTATCGCTGATGTTGTGTTCATGTCTTGATGATGTGGATGAGATTGTCCCTAGTGGATGAGCTCGGACGAGGCCCTCGTCAGGGCAAATAATGAGAGATTCGGCCACCTCAAACTTTGTGCCATCATTGTGTGAATTCGCATGTTAACATTCAGGAACGTCCGATGTCAGAGGTCTGAAATAATGACCAGTCTTCTGTGCTCCTGAATTGCGGTACTCCTCTGCCATCTGCCCCGTGTCGGACGAATAAGTCTACCCCTAATTTTTTTATAAAAAAATTTCACTAACTCTTGTCTCCCTCGTTTGTAACAATGTTTTAATTCACCGCCGTGTCAGTCTCATTCGCTTGGTGTCTCGTTTAATTTGGCTTTGTTTATTTGGCCCTCGCTTGATGACGATGTGACCTGCTAGTTCCACATGTGCTGGCTGTATTGTGTTGTTTGGGAAAGCAGGACTTCACCTGCTCCCCCAGACATAGAACCTTTACTATAATTACAGCAAATGCTAAGAAAGTAAGACCTGCAAAACCCTTTCGCTGGTCATGATGGCATGAAACGTGGTTGAGATTAAGCTGACGATCTATGATCGCAAGGTAGAATGTGGTGTGAGAATTTTGAGACTCGCCACTCTTACCCTTGGAATCAACTCACCTGTAATAGAATTGAGAAAACCCTGAAGCTATCCTGGAGTTGAAATCTCTCTCTCTCTCTCTCTCAGCGGATGCTGAGATACCGTCTTTGATTGATACCGAGGATGATGCTGTTCACAGTTACGAAGACCAACTCTAACCTCCGAGAAGCCGAAAAGTAGACAGTTTCTAAGACGACACAAAGTATTATCTAAAGTTTCCTTCAACTTCAGGCCAAATTTTTATAGGTCACACTTGTGACATTCCGAGATGAACATGTTACAGTACCTAGAGGTAGGTATCTCGAGGTATGCAGGAGAGGGGCAAAAGCGGTGACAAGCGGCAATACCAGCAATCGCGGGGCATATTTTTAAACATCTTTCCTTGAGTCACATCAACAAAAGACAACTCCACCACACAATTGAATTAGCCCTCTCATATTCGTCGAAGGCAGACTTTAGACATCATGTCGAAAGTTTACCTACTCGATTACGTTGCGGGAAATGTACGGAGTCTGGTCAATGCCATTGAGAAAGTTGGGTATACCATCGAATGGGTCCGATCACCGGAAGATGTCGAGAAAGCAGATGTAAGTTTAGCAAGAGAGACACAAAGCCAACAAGCATTGAAATAATTCGCTTACTGTGGTTATTATAGAAACTTATCCTCCCCGGTGTAGGCCATTTTGGCCACTGCATGAGTCAATTCGCATCTGCAGGCTACCTCCCCGCGATTCGCAAACACATCGATTCTGGGAAGCCGTTTATGGCCATCTGCGTTGGACTA
This sequence comes from Cadophora sp. M221, assembly GCA_017366145.1. Classification (NCBI taxonomy): domain Eukaryota; kingdom Fungi; phylum Ascomycota; class Leotiomycetes; order Helotiales; family Ploettnerulaceae; genus Cadophora; species Cadophora sp. M221. The sequence continues at coordinate 18,618 of JAFJYG010000412.1, forward strand.
CAAGTGCTCTTCGAAGGGTCTTCGGAGAGCCCTGATATCCCAGGTATTGGTTTGATCAAGGGCCGTCTCGATCGGTTCGACGATGCTTCGAAATCCGTTCCGCACATTGGTTGGAATAGTGCGAATACGTCCGACAAGCAGGTCTATGGATTGAGGTCGAGCTCGAAATACTACTATGTTCACTCTTATAAGATCCCGTACCGGAAAGGCGAGCTTGAGAGCCAGGGTTGGGATATAGCAACTGCGAGGTATGGGGATGAGGAGTTTGTTGGTGCGGTTGCGAAGGGGAATATTCTGGCGACTCAGTTCCACCCTGAGAAGAGTGGTGTCGCGGGATTGAGAGTTATCAAGGCGTTCTTGGATGGAGGCAAAGGTAGTGGTGTTGCTGCTGGGATGGAAGCTGTGAAGGAGGGGTTGACGAGGAGAGTTATTGCATGTCTGGATGTACGGACAAACGATCAAGGAGACCTCGTAGTTACAAAGGGAGATCAATACGACGTAAGAGAAAAGACGGATGGAGGAAATGTTCGAAACCTAGGGAAGCCTGTGGAGATGGCGCGGAAATACTACGAGCAAGGAGCAGACGAAGTTACGTTCTTGAACATCACCAGCTTTCGAGATTGTCCGTTGGCAGATCTACCTATGTTGGAGATTTTGCGGAAGACTTCAGAGACAGTTTTCGTGCCGTTGACGATCGGTGGTGGGATTAGGGATACAACGGATACGGACGGTACGAAAGTATCGGCTTTGGAAATTGCGACGATGTACTTCAAGAGTGGTGCCGACAAGGTATCGATTGGGTCAGATGCTGTGACGGCTGCAGAAGAATACTATGCCGCTGGCAAACAACTATCTGGAAAGACTGCGATTGAGCAGATATCAAGCGCTTATGGCAACCAAGCTGTTGTTGTTAGTGTTGACCCAAAGCGGGTGTATGTCTCCAAGCCAGAAGAGACGAAACACAACACAATCCAGACGAAATATCCCGGACCAAACGGCGAGACTACATGTTGGTACGCATGTACTATCAAAGGGGGCCGAGAAACCAGAGATATGGACGTGGTGGAACTAGCCACCGCAGTCGAGGCCATGGGAACGGGTGAGATTCTGCTCAACTGCATAGACAAGGATGGCACCAACAGTGGATTTGACTTGGAGCTTATCGATCAGGTAAAGGGCGCTATTAATATCCCGGTCATTGCGTCGAGCGGTGCAGGGAATCCGGGACATTTCGAGGAGGTGTTCTCGAAGACGAGGACGGACGCTGCGCTTGGTGCGGGCATGTTTCACAGGGGCGAGTATACTGTTAAACAGGTGAAGGATTCGCTTGCTGAAAAAGGACTGATGGTTAGACAGTTTGAGAGCGAAATATAGATGATAGTAAGCTTTTAAAAAGACTTCTCTGCTTTGGATCTCAAATGTGTTTGCCTACTCTGGGTTTTGAGATGCGGCATGTTTTGATCTCGGTAGTATCAGAGGTGAAGGTCCGCAAGAACAACTTTTTAAAACAGCCAGGTATTAAGTTGCATTCCTGCTCTTCTGTATTTCCGTGCTTTTCTTGCTGGCGCGGGCTTATGCTGGAATGTGGTGAGTAACTTCTTTGCCCTAGTTAGTCCTGTCATATAAATAACACTAGCCTCAAGCATCCATTTTCTTGAATCTAGTATCTAAATGTTCATTCTTCGTCAGTCAATCATTTGAGAGGTGCATTCTGTACCATAGCTCCTCATGTGCCAGAATAGGAGGGGCTAGGATGGGGTGACTTTTTGGACAACATCAGCTCGCTTAAGCCCGTTCATCAATAGCTGAGTTTCAGTTGAGTCCCCTACTAACTGGCAGGTGATCGACATCTGATCAGACTGCTTCGCTCACATGCACCTTTAATCTATTCTAGAAGTAAGAATTTGAGTGTTTGGCAGTCATGAATCTATTTTTATTCTAGTTATCAAGTTGCTTTTGAGATGGGATAGATCCAATCTACGAGATGACCTTCTCAACCAACTCAATACCATACTTCTTCAACTCCTTCATCAAAGGATCGTTGATCTTGGAAGACATAGGAGCGAGAATACCTTTCTCGGAGATCGTGCCATCAAGCACCTGCTTCACAGCTACACCGCAAGGAATACCAACCAGCTTGGCCATGGCAGAATATCCCTTGGGATCGCCGTACTCGACGAGGGTAGATGTACGGGTCTCCTTGCTGCCATCCTTGTGCTCAATCTCGAACTTGTGTTGCAGCATAACGAGATCGCGCTCGCCCTCCTCGAATTGCATCTTCTTCTCGAGAGTGGCGCAGAGGGTGTCGAGTGGGTTTCCGCGGGGAATGATCTTCTCGTCAGAGAAAATACCAACCCATCTGAGACCTGCAAGGATACGCTCCTTCTCCTCGGTATCCTTGAAGTTGGCCTTGGAGGCAATGGCCCACTTGAGATCTTGCTCGCTGGATGATGTGGAGGAGAGAATCTTCTGGGTGGCTTCCTTCCATGGGATTGGCTCCTTCAAAGCTGCTACAGCCTCGTCGCTCAGGAATCCCATGTCAACCAGCACACGGACGAACTCTGGGAAGCCTTGGTATCTGAGAGTACCTCTGATGATGGTCTGGGCTTCTGGGATATTGTAACGCTCCTTGTATGGGGTAGAATCTCTGTTTGGGTAGGCGACGAAGGCGTATCCGGGGTAGATGAAGTATGGCTTAGCCGTACCCATCAAATCCTTGCCCTCAATATCGACAACCTTGCCATCCTTGTAGTACTTTGCAGCATTTCTCAAAGCCAGCAACACACCTCGGGAAGACCAAGAAAACTTGTAGCCGAGCGGGTTGTCTGATGCCTCTGGAGCTGGGAGACCACCACAGTATGAAAGGAAAGAAGTGATCTTTCCTCCGGCCTTGTGTACCTCCTCAATTGTCTTGATGGCGTACAAGTGGTCGATTCCAGGGTCAAGACCAATCTCGTTCATGACTGTGATTCCTGCCTCCTTGGCTGCTGCGTCCAGCTCGAGCATTGCGGGCGAGACGTAGCTAGTTGTGACTACATCCTTCTTGTTTCTAATAGCAGACTTGATGACGGTTGCGTGGAAGGTATATGGGATCAAACTGATGACCAGGTCGTGCTTTGCAACTTCGGCATCGAGAGCCTTGTCGTCTGTAACATCGAGGGAGATGGGGGTGGAATGCTTGACTCCTTCAGAGAGCTTCTTTGCACTTTCGAGGGTTCTGCATGCTGTGAAATGGTCAGCAAAGTATTGAGAAATATGCAAAACACTCTCAATTGATTTTTGACGCATGAAGAGTTGGCTTAACACCACGCAAGAGCGGTTTGCATCAACATACCAACAGAAACTTCAATCCCAGCGTCACTGAGAACTTCCAAGGTTGGCAAAGTCACAAACCCAGCACCGAGCATGAGAACTTTCCTAGATGATAGTCAGATGTATTCGAAAATAATTGTGACTTTTGAAAGCAACATGTAGGTGTGCTATATGTGAGGCGAGACTGGCTTGCTGTAAACATAACAAGCCCGGCCCTCACATTAATGCCAGCTGGTATACTTACTTTGGTCCCGCCATGATTGTTGTATTGGATTGTAATGAATTGTATTGCGTTGCTTGAAAAGTTGTTGTCAAGAAGGGAAGATAAATAGAAAGTTTTCCAAGAAGATCAACACCCCTCACCGAAGACTCAGAACGGCCAATTGTTATGGTGGGGGTTTGGCGGCCGTCATCGGCACCCCAGCCCCTGTCACGCTAAATCCAGGCACCAGGCCGGACTCAGTAAGCGCCATAAGCTAGCTGTCCACTGTGAAAGAACACGATTTCCAATCTTCATCGTCCTCTTCTTCTTCTCTTCCACCTCGCGAGCTCCAACAGCTTCGTCGTCGCATTCAATCCCTTCCAAAACAATCATGTCGGCCATGGATATGTATTGGGCAGCTCCGCCCATCTCGAGGTTCGTCCTGCGCCTTTCCGTCCTGTTTGTTTGTGCTGATGCTGATGTTAGTCCAGAACCCTCGCCGCAGCTGCATTCTTCCTCTCCGTCTCCTGCCACACTGGCATGTTGAGCTTTGGCTATGTGATATTCTATCTCGGACAGATTTCGAAGCTCCCTCCATATGTATGGACGCCGATTACGTCGTTCCTCATTACAGGAGAGGGGCTAGGAATAGTACTCGATACCTACTTCTGTACGGTTCTCCCCGCGAGATACGAAAGCAGCTCGCTGACCCCAAGGCAGTATACACATACAGCAGTCAGCTTGAGATATCTACCCCAAGAGTCTCTGGGCCAGGAGACTACTTCACGTACCTTCTGTTTGTCTCCTCTGTTATTCTGGTAGGCTATACTCTCATCCTCTGCAGATTCTCTACTTGCAGTAGACAGTTGCATTGCGTGTCTATTGTACATTTTCTTTCCATCTCTCTTTCACCATCCCCCTTCCACCTCTTAATCTGCCCGCGTGGTGCTATGCTCCCAGCTACTGCGGTTCCTGAAAACGAGGAAGATTACCCCTGCACTTCGGCTGGTCCGTCATTCGCAAAATACATTAGGGCCAGTTCGCGGTGTGGGCATGGTGGGAAGTTCCTTTGAGAAAACTCGTGTCGATTCATCAACTTCACTCGGGTGGTTGTGACTCCCTACATTTCCGTCATTGAACATATTATGTTTTGGCTAGTTTCAACTTGCTGGAACACATCTAACAAGTTCAACAGGGCCTAAACATACTCGTGACAGGCGGTGTGGTCTTCATATCGGCGCTTATATTGGCGATGTGCTATACATGCACGCAGGATGCCCGAGGACAGAAGGCAACGTTCATCGTTGTTCAGATTCCAGCCCAATTTATTCCATACGCTATGCTTCTCATGACCTTGGTCATGGCAGGAGCGGGAGCAGCAAAAATCCAAGCCACCGGACTAGTTGCAGCCCATCTCTACGACTTCCTCACTCGATTATACCCAACATTCGGTGGGGGTGTGAATCTGGTACCCACGCCAGCTTTCATCCAGAGAATGTGGCAGAGTACTGTGCCAGGGGTTGATCATCGTGCATATGGTACAGCATTCACTCCTGCTCAGCGAAGTGCTTCCGCCTCTGGATCAGCTGCTGGAGGTGTTCTACCTGAGTCATGGCGGGATAGGGGATCGGGGCACCGTCTTGGAGGAGACTGAAGCAGATATCCATTGATGTATAGTATCCAATTGAAAGAAGAATTATGGCAACCTAAAAGTCGAAGTGAGAAAGAAGTCGTTAAATGTCCCTTTGAATCCTAATAGATGGGTAGCCTCGCGTCCTACGAGTCCTCTGACCCACGTTCCAGAATGAATGACGTGAAAGGAAGGCCAGTGGGGTAATGGAGGGGCATTATTGTGCTGGAAGTCGGCGTGTGAAGCCTGAAGTGCGATCTAGTGCTGTGCTTGACCCTGGGCAACGCCCATTTAGCGAGTGTGTCCAGGGACCCCGCAGTCTAACAAATGTCTCCTACTGTACCAATATCAAAGCCTATCCCAATCCCCCACCCACTCTCACAGTCAACGATTACTGCAGTGTCTAGACCTTGCGATAGCTAACCGACAATCAAGACATCTACGGCTCAAACTCTCCCTGCCTTTCAAATCTCAACCCTCATCTCAAAGACACGCCTACATGAGCTCGCCCTTCCCACCGTCCTCCTCTTCCCCAGGAGAAGGACATCTAGTAGTCCAACTCCTCCCTCAAAAAATCTCCGGACTATCAACAATCTCCTTCCAATACCCACTAAAGCTCATCTCGCCCTCTCCATCCTCAGACCAGAAGAGCGTCCTTGTCTTCCTCTTAACCTACGGAGGCGGCCTCGTGGGCGGCGACCAAGTCCACCTCACCATCGAAGTCAAGCCCGACGCGAAACTCAGTATCGTCACGCAAGGCCATACCAAGATCTTCAAATCGCCTTCCCGCGATGTCGTTACCCGCCAACGGCTCGAGGTGACTGTCCACCCTGGCGCGGGTGTATGTCTCCTCCCTGATCCGGTACAGCCATTTGAGGGGAGTGTTTATGAACAGACGCAGAAGTTCTATGTTGCTGAAGGGGGGAACTTATGTTTACTCGATTGGGTATCGGAAGGGAGGACTGCTCGGGGTGAGGATTGGGATTTGCGGGCTTGGAGGGGCAGGAATGAGGTCTGGTTGAGCAGGAAAGCTCCCGAGAAGTCTAGATTGTTGTTGAGGGATAATGTGATCTTGGAAGGAGATGGCCCTGGAGCTATTGAGAAAGGATTGAGGAAGAAGATGCACAGGTTAGGGATTTTCGGCACGTTGGTACTTAGAGGGCCATTGATGGACTCACTGGCAGCTTTCTTCCTTTCTGAATTCGCTGCGCTTCCTAGGATCGGTGCGAGGGATTTTAGATCGCAAGAGAAGGTGGATAGAGATAGTGGGGTGGTTATGTCTCAGAAGGAAGCGTGGAGGATAGCAAGATTGAAGCAGGAGAAAGTGGGTGAGTTGTTGTGGTCGGCTGCTAAGGTTCGAGGGTGTACTGTTGTTAAATTTGGGGCGAGGACTGTGGAGGGCGGACGGGTATGGATTGGGAGTATGCTCAAGGAAGAGGGCTCGATATCTCGATTGTTTGGAGAGGATTCGCTTATGTGTGTCCGTTGATATATTTATTCACAGTGAAGAAAGGGGAGTGAATTGTTGGTCCTTGGCGGTTGGCGGGGAAGATCTAGGCACGATGTTTGTGAAGGATGAGATATATATAAAATGAGGAGCGAGAGAGTGGCGATAGTTGTACAGTACTTTACTTGATACCACATTATTAATGAATCGCCCGATTCAAGATGAGACGGGGCTGTGGATGCTGAGGATGGTCAACATGTTTCGTCCAATCCATTCCTGGCTCTCTGCCGAGAATGACCCCTCCAGACGCGCATCCTCCACTGTCCAGTAGTTCTAGATTGCTAGTTCACCGCCTACCAATGCATGACCACTTCTTTATCCTTTCGTCCTAGAGGGAGAACCCTCCACCAGTCTTATTTTCCACTCTCAGTTCGAGGAGTATATTATTTCAAGCTCCGGGTCTGAGCGGTCGTAAGTTATCCCATCATATACTGTCGCAATACTTGCGCAGTATAAATTGAAGTAGCGCAGCTAAAATCAACACTTAGTCTCTAATGGACCCCGCCATCACAGCAGCTCTGCAAGAATGCAAAGATGATATCCCCTTCCGCGCAGCCAGGAACCACACCCAGTCAACATGGGCGCGGACCTTCCACTCCTCTCCCGAGCTCTACATCCAGCCGCAGTCCATTGCGGAAGTCGAGAAAGTCGTCGGTCTGGCAAGACAATGCCGGCGCAGGGTTACAACCGTCGGATGCGGGCACTCGCCCTCGGACATGACCTGCACCTCGTCCTGGCTCGTGAACCTTGATAACTTCAACAAGATCTTGAGCGTGGATAGGGAGAGCTGCGTGGTGGTCATGCAGAGTGGGATACGTCTGTTCACTGTCGGGGAGGAGCTGGACAAGGTCGGCTTGGCGATGCCGAATCTGGGGAGCATAAACCACCAGAGTATTGCTGGTGCGATATCGACTGGAACGCATGGGAGTACTCTCCGTCATGGGATATTATCCCAATCGATTCTGGCGCTGAAAATCACGCTTGCGAATGGGAAGACGGAGACTTGCTCTCCAACTCAGAACCCGGACTTGTTTCGCGCTGCGCTCATCTCTCTGGGCGCTCTGGGGATTATTGTTGAAATTACGTTTCAGGCTGTGCCAGCGTTTACTCTGAAATGGAAGCAGGTTGTTGATACGGATGTGAAGATGTTCAATTCGTGGGAGAGGGACTTGTGGACACAGACTGAGTTTGTACGGGTCTGGTGGTTCCCATATACAAGGAGAGCGGTAGTCTGGACAGCAGAACAGACAGATGAAGCTCCAAAGCCACCACCGAAAAGTTACTACGACGCATGGCTCGGGTACCATGTTTACCACAATCTCCTCTATCTCGCACAGTACGTACCAAGAGTCCTCCCATGGATAGAGTGGTTCGTCTTCGGCATGCAGTACGGCTTCCCCAACGGGTCAACAACCTCAGCCATCCAACCCTCAAGACAAGCACTCCTCATGAACTGCCTATACAGCCAATTCGTCAACGAGTGGGCAATCCCACTCCACAAAGGACCTGAAGCCCTCCGCCGCCTCAGCTCCTGGCTCAACCACCTCACGCCCTCAGACCCAGACTACGTCCCTCATGGGATCCCCTACTCCGCCGAAGGTCTCTACGTACACGCCCCCGTGGAAGTGCGCGTAACAGAGACATCCAACTCCACGACGCCCCGCCCCCATCTCGACCCAACCTGCACAGACGGAGCAACGCTCTACCTGAACGCCACGCTGTACCGGCCGCGCAACTCGGACCCGCCGTGCCACTACCGGTACTACCAGGGCTTTGAGTACCTGATGCGCGAGATGGGCGGGAAGCCGCACTGGGCGAAGAACTTCGAGTGTACGGGCCAGGACATCGAGGAGATGTACGGGCCGCGGCTGCAGGAGTGGCGGAGGATCCGCGACGGGGCGGATCCCGAAGGCATGTTTGCTGGGGAGTGGCATAGGAGACTTCTTCTTGGGGATGGCCCGAGATTGGCGCTGGAGGAGTGTGAGGTTGGGAGGACGAGGTTGAGGAGGGGAGGAGTGATGGTCACTGGTGAGGTTTGGGATGATGAGTGTGAGAGGGGGGCGATGAGTGAGAATAGTAGTGAGGAGAGTTTTGATCATTTGAGGGCGAGCGATGTTACGATTACTGCATGATATGAATGCATTTATATATTACTCGAACATTAGACGAGTTTTGAGAACTGCTCGAGAGTAGATTTAGTGCATCTTAGTGGATGTTGAATCAATTGTTCTGAGAAAGGGGCACAGTATAAGCGAGTCAGAAGTTATGAGTTGAGATTTTGTATCCCCCTACTCTTTTTCATCCCTCTTCACACACATGCTTTTAACCCATCTCAGCTCGTCTCTCCGCATTTTCCTCTCCAGTTATCACCTCCTCCTACTCCACTCCCTTCCCCCTCCACCTCTCATATTTTTCTCCCCTACAGCCTCATGCAAAACTCCAAGGAATACCCCAAGCACACACACTCCTCATTTCCAGAACAAAACTCAAAAGAACGAACAACAAACAAGTGCAACATCCCAGTAGTAAAATCAGTTTCATAAACTCTCTCTTTCCTCATCAAGAATCTGACTTCTGTCCACCTTGGTGCATTTTTTGTTATCTGATCGTTTCAACTCATCTCATTCTCATCTCGTAAACAATCCGCTAAAATGCAGCAAGCAAGCAAGAAACTTTGAACAAAACCAAAGAAAGAAAAAATCGTTGCTGTTTGGATCGAAACGAACAGTTGTTGAAATAGAAGAGAGAAAAGTTGCTATCCAAGCCCATCAGTCAGTCCCTTTTTATATATCCATCTCTTTCTGTTTCATACATCGATATCATATCAAATGCCTTCATTCCTCATTACACCATTGTCATTGATGTCGCTCGGCGAGAGCAGTGCCAGTCCACGTCAAGAGGCAACGGTGTTGGAGACGCTCAGAGCAGCTAACTTGGCCTGTACCGATTTCAAGACTTCAGGGTCAGGGGCAGGCTCGACTCTGACAGGCGGAGCTCGTGGGCACTCGGAGCACATGGGATGCTGGCAGCGAACACAGGAGAGAGGTTCAGCGCCGCTTGCCTTGAGGGCTATGCCTTCTTCGCTGTCGGGGTGAGGGACGGCAGGGAAGACTTTGAGGCATTTGTGGCAAGAGTACTTGACGGGGATGGAGGTGTTGGATGAGAATGCATCTCCAGGATAGCCGTCAGGGTATCTCTTCTTCTTAGCTCTAAAGTACAGTTAGTATTTTGATATCAGTTGTATGTGTGTTTAGGCGAGGGGACTTACGGATCTCTAGGACACTCAACACAACGAACATGATTGCAAACTCTACAGAGCTTGGTTCCTCCAGCGAAAAGCGTATTGCACTCATGACAAGTCCGGCGAACTCTCTGCTTGGGCGTCTTCCTGACCAGTGGCTGAGCACCTGGCTTCGCACTCGGCTTCGTCAACAAGATCTGCTCGCGCAGTCCCCAGTACGTGTCGGGCTCGATTCCAACCACGGTCGCCACAACCGGCTCCTTTTCTTTCTTCTCCGTCTTCTCCTTCTTCAGTGGGTATCTTGGACAAGCCTTGCACCTGACATGCTCGCACTGAGAGCAGATCTTGCCTCCTCTGAAGGTAGCATTGCATCTGTGGCAGGATCTGTGTATGCGCATTCGAATGGGCTTCTCGATGCGAGATATCTCCCTATCTGGTTGGCTATACATTGGATCGATAGTGACCGCAAAACGCTCTGCCAACTTCTTAGCTCGATCCGCATCGATTTGAGACCGCATTATCTTGGTGGGTTGAGGTTCATCAGTGGTGGTGGTGGGCTCGACTGGCTCCGGTGCAGCGACTGGAGTTGGTTCGGCGGGCTTGGTGACACTACTGGTTGGTCAGTAAATAGATCAAGTTGAGGGGGAGAGAAAAATATATATATATACCTTGGTCCAGCAGTAGTTGCAATGGCTGGAGCCGACTTTGCAGAGAACGACAATCGTTTCGAGCCATCACTTCTCTTCAGCACCGTCTTCATCCTTGACACCATCTTGCTCAATCCACCCTTCTTCTCTGCGGGGACAGCAGGCCCATCTTTTGCCGGCGCACTCATTGCGAAGTTGCGATAGTGGAATTAATTACTTGAAAATATGGCGGATCAATCGTCGTCTTTATCGCTCTATCAATCCCCGGTGCAGCTGCGGTTGTTTCCTTCTGTTTCCAGTACAGTTCGTCCTTATTTGTCGGCGGCCAATCCCACTCCCTCCCAGTGACAGTCTGTCGGGATGATATGCTGATTGGTATTGTTACTGTATTGATGCGCTGGACGTCGTACCACGGAGATGGGATCCAAGGGTATCCTCGACTCTAAGTAGCCGCGGTGGTGCTGAGTGATTGCTGATTGACAGAAAGAAGGTTTTCGGCCCACAGGGGAATGCTATGTGGTGGGACTAGGATATAGTTTGGGTCGGAAGTTTGAAGGAAGGAAAAGGTGGATTTGAATGAAGGGAAGGGGAGGGCGAGGTCATTGGAGAAGGGAGGGGAGGGGGATGGGACGTGATATTATTAAGTGTGGCCAGACCAAGCAGGGCAAGGCAAGGCAAGGGCTGAGGTTACGGCGGTAGAACAGAACAACAATACGGAGTAGAGCTGCAGAGAGAGAAGAGCAGAGCCAACTACAGGTCCGTTACAGGCCCAATGCAGTCCAGTCCAGTGCTCCCTGCTCCCTAGGTTATTCCCGTTCCACGGAAACAGACACGCCAACAGAACTGACAGACAGCGAAAATCCAGGGATCCCCTCCCCGCCAGGGCCCTCCACTGATTCGATTCCTCGAACGAAGGCGTCACGCTTTCTTCGGATGCAGATCCTAATCCAGTAATTACAATCGAGATTCCATGGGGGCACGCTCGGAACATCGGGCCTTCTCAAGCCATGTTTCTGGCTAGGAATGTTCCGAATCCCTTCATAACTACATTCACATCAGATCATATCAATACCGCTTTGGCAGTGCAAAGGAGCAAGTTGTTCGCCAGGAGGGAGGGATATCCAGCGGCTCTCGTGGAACCATCTGAAGACAGGAGAAAGAAAAAAGAGAGAGAGAGAGAGAGCTTTCTTTGTGTGAAATATGACGGATCGAAATACGCGAAAAGCCAGATGCCACCTACCACTGCGCCGTTTCTCTCGGTGAGACATCCCGCAGGGAATCCATGCGGGTTCGACCCTCAGGGAAAGGGTCCAGTGCATCTAGCCAGTGCCAGTCCTGGGTTTTGCTGCTCTTCCAGCAAAACGGACCAAGATCACGGTTGGGGGTCTGTAACCGAAGTACGGATGGTACGGTACCAGGAATGGACGCGGCGGTAGCTTTTCCAATTCGTCTGTGCAACTCTGCAATCCCTCCTTCAACTCCTGCTAGGTGACTGGGTCCCATATATCTTTCCTCTTCCAGTTCACTCACTCACTCACTCACTCACTCACTGACTGCCTGACTGCCTCGGCATCCGGAGCGTACAACTATGAATCATGCAGAAATGAGACTTTGTAGAACGAAAACAGAAGGTTGCTTCAGATGAAGATGCAGCAACGTTTTCATTCCACGGGGACAAGCCGGATATCCAGGTTCAATGTAACCACAGTATTCCGGCACTTGTCCCTTTCTTCCTCACAGACAGCAGTCTGCAGACCACCTATCGCGCCACCTTACCAAACTTAACACTACCTCTCCAAGCAAACTTGCACAACTTTCACAAAAGCCTCTTCGGAAGAAGGGAAATCTTCAGCGGGCATTTCTTATCGCACACACCACCATGAACGGACGGACCACACAAAGCACCTTGCCATGACGGCCCCACGTTTTTGTATCCCTGAACCATGAGATCGTAAACTTGGGAAGGAAGAACAGACGAGTCTAGCCAAGCGAATCAAAGTCCAGACCAAACTCTTGCCAAAGTCGAACGACGAATGGTACAGCCCAACCAATCCCAAGTTCCCAACTCCCGAACAATCAAGATCTGTGCCTCTGCTTCGCTTCGGCATCAAAGTCCAAAAGCGCTACGGCCCGCAGATAGACAGATACGTAGTGTCATCCGATTCACCAACAGGCAGTCAGCCCCCTTCTGGAAATCCCGAACTACATCTCGACTTCTGGGCCCGAGTCAAAGAATCCAAGGTGGATATCAACCGTGGTTCAAGGGGAGATATGGAGAAAGGGGAGATGTTTGGGCCTGAGACCCCTCCGAGGACTGTGCTTATTCCCCGTTTCAACATCTACCGCCAGGGCTCTTATCGTCTTGATAATGGCTGACAGATCTACCTACGAGATTAAAGAAGTGGTCCAAGCAAGTCAGGATCATGAGTCGTGAGAGATATCCGGGGTTGGAGCTTGGAGTCAGGCTAAAAGGTTACTACTGTCGATATGACAGCTTGTTCTCGAGGTCTTTTGGTACCCTATCGAAGACGAGCTGTTGACTAACATGCTGTAAGTAACCCGTCTAGCAAGCAGTGAAGCGTACAACAGCACGACAACACCACCAACAGATGCACGAAACCCAACTCGGCCTGTTTCTCGGACAGTTAATACGCCTTCCCGTTCCCAATTCCGCGGACACGTCTCTGGTTACCATTGGCTTTAAGGCTGTCTCTGTGCCTCTTTTTTCCTTTTTTTCTGGATGAACCAACAGACTGGGTTCAGGGTGTATATCAGACCAACGAGGCAACTATTCCTTCGAGGTATTCACGGAATAGCCCTGTACGGAAATAATATTTCGAAACAAAGACGATATCAGCTTCTGAGCGAAGATGAAATTCCCTCGCCATCGTCAGTCTCAAGTCACTTCATCAGTTCGGAACAATCAAATAACCCACAATATCTTCGCAAGCTATACTATTTCAAGAACCATTCTGAGCTTTTACATATCCACATCGCCAGTAAGCTTTTCTCTCCACCAACTCCACACTCAAACATCCTCCCCATCCATCCGCACAGATTTCCGCATCATCCGCCCATATCCTCCTTGATACTGCCCTGATCCCAGCAAAGTTGCATCACATTTCACATTTCCACAAATCTTCATCCCGAGTAAAAAGGCTACGACAGCTCCCCCAAGGAAGCAACCTCGAACCGAGATCAACCCGGTATTTTCATACCACTCTTCCTTCTTCTTTCACTAAACCCAACATTTCAATTCCCGGGACGCTGGGCATGAATCAAGCGCATAATCGATGCCGTGTCTCCTTTCACTACTGCAAGCCGGACTTCATTGCGTTAGAGACTATGGGCTCGGATGCACGGGAGGAAACTCTATTTCCGACTTGCTCTTAAGTGTGGTTTTTCTGTCCATTTTTCTTATAGTGAAGGTTTCTTGTTTTGTTTTTTCTTCGCTTTAGCTTTAGCGAGGCTAGGGGGCGGCGAGCTAAATTCCACCTCGCTCTTGGACTTGCACTACTGTTGAAGCTCATTTCATTTTCATATCAAAAATCCAGTACCGAACTGGTGATATCAGCTACTCGAAATGATATTCCAAATCCAACTCCCACAGTTCGGGTGAAGGTGCTCCTGCATGCCAAGGTGGATATTTCGAGGCGGTGTGGTTACACTTAAGCCGTCTCTGTCTGACATGCCCATTACATGACATGACAACTGTAACAAGCACCCTAACATAGTGGCGTCTCGCTACCCATTTCTTGGGGCGTGTTGATCACTACTCATCACATCTTGTTTCACTCCTATCTGCCTATTTCTCGTCCTATTCCTTTTCTCCTCCTGACACACACAGGCACCTAGATGGAGTTCACATATTTTCCGATTGGTGCAGAGAACGAGGCTGTCACCCGAGATTTCATGCTTTGCTACATGATCCATGGGATCTTTTGTTTGTCTGTTGGTATGATAGCTTACTTGTTTGCTTTTACCAGATCTTCCTTGTCCACGACTCGCTTATCGATCGTTGGTATGCATGTCAGTCTGTCTCATCGAAAGTAGCTTATAATGGTGATCTCTATTATATTCCATCTTAAATCCACTTGACTGGTCCTCAAAGTTGAATTCGGGCGGTACCGTAGCAGGGAGAGTGCAATGTAGTTGGGCTTATTTGAGCTAAGCGAAGAAATAGAGAGAGCTTTGCCATCACTTGAGGTTACGGTGGCTGTTGAGGAGGCCCTTGATCCTCGTCCTCGAGATTTGGATCGACCAGACAGAGTATGTCTCACCCGCGGACGAGAACTTAGCACACCCGGATAGTTGGTCGAGACGCGGTTGGGAATACCTAACTCTTTTCCAGCTCAATGGGCTCAACTTGATATCTTTGGTAGGGTTAGACTGGGACATGAACACGGTTCAAAATTTGACAGATTTTGTTTGATTGATCTTGCCTTGCTTCTTTCCGCGAGTCCCAGATCAAGCCATGCAGAAACTACTTATGCAAGATCTAAGCGATCTCGGGATTCTCATCCTTCACAGCTTCGACCAGGTCCTCCATCCCACCAACTTCCGTCGGGCCCTCAAATCCCGCAGGAGGAAGAGCCCACGCTGGAAGCGGACTACGATAGCTCCACGACCCGCCCGCATCTTCGTATCGAAGACTATGCAACCACAAGGACAGTTCCTGCTCACCAGGATCCGTGTAGAGAGGGGTTTGGCAGATATCGCACAGCTCCCCTGACATCTTCTCGGCTTTCTTCTTGTTGTATTCGTCGACCATCTCATCGTGGTATGCTACAGCATCGGCGACTTCTGATTTGCCCATCCGTGAAAGGCGCGTGATGATGTCTTCGTCGGTGTCTTGAGAGGCGTCGGCGTCGTTGGCGCCGAGATTCGCGCCCCATACACGTCTGTTGCAGTAGATTGGATCGTTTGCGATTGGGTGACCTAGAAACTGGAGATGGACGCGGAGTTGATGTGTTCTGCCCGTGACTGGGAGACATCTGACAACTGAGTAACCTTCCTCAGTACTAGCAGCAGACTTTCCTGACTCGCCTTCGGCTGTAGGTGGATAGTATGCGAGTTTCTTGAAAACAGTACGGGCTGACTTTCCATTCGCTCTTACTCGATTGAGGCCCAGCTTGGGGGATATCTGTAGAATCGGCATGTCACAAATGACCTCGCCATCGGGAAATTCGCCCTTGACTCTGGCGATGTACTCCTTCCGGACGGTTCTCTGGGTGATCTGTTGACTGAGATCTTCAGCTGCTTTTGCATGCTTTGCGATAAACATCACGCCGCTTGTCAACCTGTCGAGTCTATTACATGGCAGTGGGTTCCAAGCATGTCCTCGCTCAGCTCGCATGATCTCCACCACGGAATTGTAATTGTACCGCCCAGCAGGATGCACAGGAACGCCAGACGGTTTGTTGATAACTATCATATCCTCGTCTTCGTGCAGGACCGATATGGGCAGCGCGGTGACGGGAGGTTCATGTCTGTGTAGCGTATGCGATATGACATCTCCGTTCTTGACGATATGTTTTGTTGTCGGTACAGGTTTGCCGTTCACAGTTACAGCTCCACGTTCTATGGCATCTTTCTAATTCTGTTAGGAATACGAATCGCTAAAATGAATGCTTGCATGGCTTACATAGTATTCTAGTGGCCTGTCTCTAAACTCGCTGGAAAATATATCGAGCAGCTCCCGTCCTCGCCATCTTTCCTTGCAGTATGTATTGTAGGTGAAATGATAAGGCGCAACCCGCCGTAATCCGTTCTCGAGGAAATAGGGTCGTGGCCATGGATCGCAGGGTGTGATGATAACGGGAGGGGGGTCTTGGAGAGGCTTCTGTTCCTCGAGGGGAGGATAGGCTGTTGTTTGCGGTACTTCAACCATGGCCATGGTGAAGACTTTCGCGGCCCGCCGACGAGCGAGCAGCGCTATGATTTTTGGAGACGGAGCCAGTGAGTCGTTGGCCAGGAGAGAATTTCCGTGGCATTGAGGGAGAGGATTTAGAAGTCGAGTATCGAGAACGCCGTCATCAATTGAGGCTCGAAATCTTTTTGGTCTGTTCCAACCCTGATGACAAGGATTATTCGATCGCTTGCGGTTGAAAAAATGCGGGTAGTCTAGGCTAGCGTGCTCTTCAATTTACTTGCGATAGGTATGATTGGTTGTTGATATTTGAACAGCCGTCTAAATCGCAGCATGAGATTTTGGGGGAGGTCTACAGCCTTGCCTTTGGGTGTTTGTGTGAAGTGAGGCACTAACTAACAAAGAGTGACATTGAGGCAAGGGGGAACATCGCGGTTTGAATCAGATATATCTCTCCATCAAGGACTTCACTTGCACCCCGAGAGATATGCCATGACAATCGGATTAACAGTTTGGCACAATCATCACGAAACTGGTATTATACACTAGCAAGCTGAAGGAGTGAACGCCTTTCTTGAATGCTTCTGGGCCCGTAACTCCCGCTAAACACACTATGCCATTCCATTCGTTCCACTTCGCAAATGCAGATATCCATCAAAAGCAATACTCCTCCAAGTCCAACCCAATCCGTCAGCCCTCAAACTACTGCCCAATCCATTAAAATGAAATCAGCGCCGGGATTTTGCCATAGCAGCCAGTCGTCTCCGCTTCTCTTCCTTCTCCCGCTTGAGTCTGTTCTCCTCAGCCAATGCCTGAGCATCTTCACGACGAGCGATTCTGGCAGCCTCTTCCTCTTCGTCGTCGACTTCAAATGCAGCGGCTTCCATGTCAGAGAGGTCTGACTCATAATCGGGCTCATCTTCCTCTTCATCTTCCTCTTCTTCCTCGCTTGGATAGGCGTAGCGTGCACCGTATCTATCACCACGGTGTCTATCCCGATCCAGACCTCTGTCATATCGTGACGAAGAGATAGAGGTTGAGGGCTTCGATGACGCTCCACCGGGTTTGGGTCTAGATGTTCCGGTATATCCAGTCGTGGCAGTAGCTGCCTTCTTGACCTTCTTCTCGGGGACGGGCTCGGCACGGGATTTACCAGTGTCCCTTCCACTGTTTTGACCATTCCGAACCGGATTCTGACCCATCTTGCTGAATTTGCTATCCGGTGCGAGATTCTTCTGGAGCTTCGATGATTTCTGTGCCCTCATATCTTCCCTCTCGCGTTTGCTTGGCTGCTTTTCGATTCGTTTATGTTGAATCTTTCCGACCTGTCCTAGAGTTGCCTGTGCTGCCTTTCCTCGGGCCATAATCTCTGCGTATGATCCTTTCTTTGGCGGTGCCTTGGATGCATCATTGGTAGGAGGAGGCGTAGGCTGTCCATTCTTAAAGGATGTTGTTGAAGTGGAAGGCCGAGACAGAGGCTGTTTTTGGCTATTCTGACCCAACTTCATCCTTGACATCGATGCATCGACTGTAGTAGGCCTACTTGCCTGCGCCATGGGTCGTGGTGAGCCAGCTATTGGCATCTGGGTCCTCTGAATCTTGTCGACTGGCTTCCGGAGTGAATCATCGGCTTTGCGCTTTGGGGGGAAGGGCGAGCTGTGTGTTGATTGCGTCGGACTTGGTTCTCCAGTAATCTGGGCCAGAAGATCACCGATCTGTATAATCATGTCAGTTGGCACCGGGCCTTCGAAGGCAGAGGGGGCGTACAGGAGGCATGGTTGCGGTGTGGCGTGCGTGCGCAAATGACTCCAAGAAGTGGTGGATACCAGTAGTAATTATTATTCCTGGACGCAGAGCGCGTGGATTGTCGATCAGAAACTGCTCATAACAAAATGCAGAAAGAATATGCGCTCAAATGTGCGTGACGTGGACAGGGAAAAGCGTGGTGATAGTCTGGAAAAGGTGTTGAAAGACGAGCCGAGTTGCTGCGATATCCCAGAAAAGAATGGAATCTAGAATGGTCACGTGTGTGACAGCCTTGCCAAGACAGTAGACTCGACTCAACCCCTCGCTCGCCATTCACGCAGGCTTTTGTTACGTTTTTCCAGAACATATCCCATTGGAATTGCAACTCTTTTGTTAGATTGACTTTATTGTCAGTGCTCTTCGTTCGAATGCACTACGCCATCTTGGGGTACCAAACATCGTCATAAATCCAGGGCACAGCCGCTCTATTGTATGGCTGTGTTTGTGTTTAGTTTTGGTGGCGAATGACTCCTCCGGCCAACTGACAAAGCAGAGAGTCATAAACAAAATTGAAATAAAGAGCGCATTGACACTCTGGGTTTAAACAATTCCTATTGTTATAATGTTAATTTCCATAACAAGGGAAAAGACTGGAACAAGTCTGTATTCCCTTCTTTCTATTTTTATAAAGCAAGCAGTCCCGGAATACAGGATCAATTCCAGGCCGTGAACAACAGAACTACCGAATTTCAGCCTTGTCGCCCCTGTCTATCAGCGCAGGGATCACCAAAAAATATGTCGCAGCCGAATTCCTCCCCAAAACAAGACCAGAACCAGAAACTCACCCGAAAACAACGACGACAACTCCGCCTCCAACTAGAATTTCCCTTGACCCTCACATCCTCTGACACAGAAAATGACTCTGACACCATAGCACCATCCATCCACATCCACATCCCCCAAGCACTCACAATGGCATCCCCCATACGGCTGTTGGTCTGCTCAATCGGCAATCCAGGTCCCTACCTCAATACCCTCCACTCAGCAGGTCATACCGTCCTCTCCGCCCTCGCAACCTCACTCTCCTACCCGTCTTTCCAGAAGTCCCGCGCCTACGGCAACGGCATCGTATCCCAGGGGTCAGACTTCACGTTCTGGCAATCCAATTCTCAGATGAACATCTCCGGGCCAGGCGTCGCCTCCGCGTGGCGGCAATTCCAGAAAGAGTCTCGTGGTGAAGATATGCGCCTCGTGGTCGTGCATGACGAGCTGGAGAGCACTCTCGGGCAGGTGAAGGTCCGGCCTGGGAGTGCGAGTGCGAAGGGCCATAATGGATTGAAGAGTATTGGGGAGTCGCTGGCTGGGAAGGAGTATGTGAGGATTGGGGTGGGCATTGGGAGGCCGGAGAGTAGGGATCGAAGGGATGTAGCGGATTATGTGCTAAAGAAGATGAGTGGCGTTGAAAGGGGAAAGATTGAGGGCGCTGCTGGGAAGGTGGAGGTCGAGTTGAGGAGGTTGTGTCAGGGGTAGGACCAGAGGGATTGAGCATCGAGAGGGATTGGGTATCGAGAGGTATTGATACAGTCGATCGTCCCGGAGAACTCCACTACATCTCGCCAAATCCTGAGAGTGGCAGTACATCGATCCTAGTATTTCGAAACTACTGGGAAGGAGAGCAAGAGAGAGGGTGGGAGAACGAAAGACACCTACAACAAGCTTGGACGTCCTGTATAAAATGTCCAATCCGTGTTGTTAAATCGCCACAAGTATCAGTTCGGTCTTTGACTTGTCAGAGGATATTCATCAATGACAATGATAAGACGACAACCGACAATCCGTCTCCGAAGAATATGAGAAGGACAGTATGAGCAACAACAGAGGAGAAAATTTTGTACCTGAATCAAGAAGCGATCCCTTACTGTATAATATCACAGATAGAGACCTTTGGTTTACCAAGTGCTGGGAAATCAAAACCATGTAGTATCAGCGATCAGATGACGAGATGGAGGGCATGTTATACGAATTCTTATAGATATTGAATTTTTGATAACTATCTGCTTGTGTTGCACGTTCTATTCTACACACCGCTACGTGCCGCTATATTGATGCCAGACCACCCATGAATCGACTTCTGAGTCTTCCTGCTTGACGTGGTCTTGATTTGTTTGGGCTTGGATTGCACCTTTTCGGACTCGCTAAGAATTTCACGACGTAAACATAGCACTGCAGTCACAAATTCCAACTTGTCCAAACACTTGTGATATTCAATAAATTTGCCCGAGTAGCTCACAATAGAATTTTTGTGGGTCCACTGTGCTCTTGACTCTGACATTAAGTACATTGGTTGATGGCAGACGTGCGATTACCATGTTTCTTCTTGGCCCCGACTTCCACGAGGCAGCTTGTGTAGATGTGCAAATAAAACCTCTTCAGCGTTCGGCACTTACCCCTGTTCAATTCGGTTATTTGACTTCAAATCCCAGACACACTTTACAATTTTTCGTTTCCATTTTCCGTCCCGCTACACAAACTATCCAGCTCTCCTCTTTCCCAGGATCGCCTTGCCCACACTACTACTATTTGACTTGCCGATCTCCCCCGTAATCCACTCCCCAACCTCACACAACCTATCCAAATCCGCACCCGTCTCCATTCCAAGACTCTCCAGGAAATACACCAAGTCCTCCGTACTTACATTCCCCGTAGCACCAGGACTATACGGACACCCCCCAAGTCCCCCAACACTGCTATCGAATCTCCTAACACCATGCTCGAGACTCACAGCCGTATTGACAAGTGCTTGGCCATACGTATCATGGAAATGCATCGTGAGATCCTCGTTCCTGATACCAGCAGCAGACATCGCTCGCAGGAGTTCAGCCGTCCTAGGAGCAGTTCCCATCCCCGTCGTGTCGCCGAGATCTATCTCATCGGCGCCCATCTCCATCAAGTCACAGGCTATCTCTGCGACTCGCTGTGGGTTCACGTCGTACCCTTCGAAAGGACAGCCGAGAACGACGGAGATGTATGCTCGTACGCGAAGACCAGCCTCTTTGGCGCCTGTGATTACTTCCTTGAAGCGTACCAGGGATGTAGCTATGTCTGTGTTCAGGTTCTTCTGTGTGAATGTTTCGGTGGCCGCTGCGAAGACTGAGAGTTCGATGAAAGGCGGTGGAGAGTTGGAGGATTGGGATTGGGAAGGGGAGGGAGGAGCTGATTCGTCGGTCTCGTAGGGAGAGGTAGGTGGTGTGAGGGATTGGTATGAGGAGGGGTAGTTGCGGAGGATGGAGAGGGCGCTCGAGAGGCCTCGAGCGTTGGGCGCCAGGAATGAGTAGGCTATTGGATTGAGGGTTGTAGGTGGTGTTTTGAGTAGGTATTCTAGTATCTCATTCGAGTCTGCCATCTGTTTTCTATTAGCCCTCGTTCTCTTGCTTGCATTGTAATTTAGTATGGAAGGGAGAAAGGTTGACCGACCTGTGGAACCCATTTCGGCGCCACAAAACTCCCAGCTTCAATATCCGTTAATCCAGTCTTGGCCAACCGCTCAATCAGCTCTATCTTCGTTGTCAATGGTATGGTCTTCTTCTCGTTCTGCAGTCCATCCCTCGGTCCTACTTCTACCACTTTCACGAAGTTGTTGCTGGTGGAACGATGTTGTGCTGAGGGATCAATTGTCGTAGACATACATCTTAAACATCGTAAACGTAAAGTAGCGTGAGCACGCCGCGTCAAAGGTCGTAAGGCGAGCATTTTAAGTTCTTCCCTACTGTTTGTGTAAGGGAGAATGTTTGGAAATTGTGGTTGTAGGAGCTTCAATTGCGGCTACCTGCGGAGTAAATGGAATGCGGGGGGAGCTCAAGCTTGGACTGTTGGACCAACGCTCCGAAATGGTCAGTCAGCCTACCAGTCGGGTGCTTTGTTGTTTCGTCTGCCTCTCTCACGCCAGGAGAAGATACTTGGGAGAGGAGAGTGTAAGGAAATAGAAATAGTCTACTAAGTAGGCCGATGAAGAGGCAATTTGGATCATGACTTACCGTACAGACATGAGAATGTACAGCCAAATTTATGTCGCTGGCATGCGTTGATGAATGTTTGGATGCTTGAGAACGTTCCTATATGTAAAGTGTGAAATGACAGCCAGCTCCAGCCACCCAGAAGTCAATCGCTTGTGAGTAATTTGCAAGCTGAGTGGACTGAAAGAATAGGAACGTTTGGCAGCTTTCACCTAGAAACTCTAGGCCACTTACGCTGGATCTCGATTGATGATCCAGCACTGACGACAATTTAGACCGTGAAGTTCAGTGAAGTAACTGCGGATGAAAAGGATGTTCATAACCATCTTCCAGCAACTGCTTGGTCCATTAATATACTCAACCAAACCCAACTTCGGCAAGCTTTTGAAATTAAGAAAATAAATTTGAAACAACCCTGAAATGGGGCATTTGAAATGTGAATGTTTTACAGTTGCCTGGCGAGCCTCAAATGTGGCGCTAACCTAGACGCGAAGCCCGCGCCACTCCCCAAACAGCTCAACCACGTACGTTCCGAAAGGCAACCCTTTCAATCCTCTACAATCCATAACCAGCCCTCAACAAAGATACATCAATCGCAAAACCCAGCCAACTCAACTCGCACAAATCAATACTCTGCAAGCAGATACAACCCATCTCGACTTGCGCATAGCTAGCATCAACGGGACAGTTTGCGCTGCTGCGATAGCTCCGAGCTTACCTGTCAACACGAGGAACTGGGTGAAAGAAACCGACGACATGACGATCGCTGAGGAGTTTGCAACGAGGAATTTCAGTGAGTTGCGCCTGTGCCTGCGGCTTCCAATAGGCCTTTGCTAATTGTATCTAGGTATCTACGGTCAATGGTAAGTTTCAAACATTTGATGCTCCTCGACACAAGCCTCCAGTGTCTGCGACTTCAACACTCATTGTCTTCCTACCGATGTAGTATGCAAAACATCTGCGAACCCCTTAAGCGATAAAGGCTGTTCATAGCAGATACCTGGGAGATTCGATCTGTCCTTAAACTTGCCCTATTGTCTTACGCTGGCTAACTCGGTTTCGACGGCAGGACCGGAGTGATATGCATATTCCTCTGCTTCGCCCTAGGCATCTCACATCTCTTCCATGTCAGCATCATGATTCTCTTCGGCGCTCTCTGCCTGTAAGTCTCCACCTCCCTCCCATCAAGCCCCTTCCTCAAACACAGCCCAACTAACACTCTCTCCAACCAGCGCGAGTTCCTTCCTCATCATCTTCATCGAGATCCCCCTCCTCCTCCGCATCTGTCCCACGTCCGCCAAATTCGATACCTTTATGCGCCGCTTCACAACCAACTACATGCGCGCTGGCATCTACCTCGCCATGGGCCTCATTCAATGGCTGAGCATAATCAAGGAAGCCAGTAGTCTGATTGCCGCCGCCATCATGCTAACACTAGCGGGAGCTTTCTACGCACTTGCTGGTGTTAAAGGTCAAGGATTTGTGGGCAGCAAGACGCTTGGTGGGCAAGGTGTTGCCCAGATGATAATCTAGGTGAAGAGAGAAGGCAGGCGGCGCATTGCTGGTCGAAGGGAAGGGAGGGACAAGGCAATCGATTTGGTAGATAGATGGAAGTGGTGGATCTACAATATTCGCCATGAATGAGCTATGAACGGATTTTCGGTGAGGAACGAACGATCTTTTGGGAGGGCGGATGGACGATGGGATGCAGCAAGGTGGAGGGAAGTCTAGAAGGGGAACAAAAACCAGGTGATGCATGTGGTTCTTGGGCATGGCGTTTTACGGGTATCGTTGATCTTCCCCTTTGCAGACAGCTAGCCGGTGTTGTTGCTGCGGCTATTTTTTGACGAGTTTCATTTCCGAGCAAGCTTGGTAGTTGGCATGGAGTTGAACCGTTCTTTTTTTCGCGGGTGCTTGCGCTGTGTTCAACTACGTACTTGTACAATTACCTCCCTGCTCGAGCTTCCTCTCTTCCTTGCTTCGCTTGGAGAAGGGAGAAAGCAAGGGAGTTGTGGAGGAGGAGGGAAGTAAATCACTGGAATCAAAGCAAGTAGTTCTCATATTTGACTCATGGTGTCATATCACACGAAGAGAGGGGTGCAGTGAACGAAATCCCCACGCGGAACAGAAACATGCCTCTGAAAATTAGCTGGCTGATTGGATTGAAGTCAGGTTCTTTCTATATGTATGGAAGATTCTCAAGATGTCTATCTCTGGAGTTTATGTTTGGCCAGCAAGTTTGCGGTCTGGTAGCGGGCGGAGTGCAGTGTATTTTGTGTCCATGGCCGAGGTCCTCAAGTCCCTTTCAGTTCATTTCATCTCCTCGCTGTTTCGTCTTCCTATTGCTCCCAGCTAGATTCGCCAACCATACTATCCCCCTCGTCTCGTCTCCAACCACGCACTTCTTCACATATTTTGCAACTTGTCCATTCTCTAACCTGAATCTCTCATCCGCTCGCAGGCAGGGACCAGCGTCCGTTGTTATATTGCCTTGCCAAGCTGCTGTCTCTCTCATTTTGTTAGCTCAGCTCTCACTGCTAAGTCAACAGAACATAGAACATATCCAATAATAACTGAAGCTGTCAACACAAACAGAGAAATCACATTGCCACGGTAATAGTGTGAATGAAGTCAGAAGATTCTTGTGGGGTCATAGAGGATAAACATCCTCGTCATAATTTTTTTTTTGCAGGAAGCCCGTCCCGTTGCGTGTATGCATGTATGTGCTATATATATCTACAGTGACTGCGACGTAGTCGGCCGCCCATCATTATCATCAAAGCACACCGGTTCCGACTGCACCGAACCATTCCAATCACCACTCTCCGACATCTCTGAATCCTCAGATACAGACACAGAAGGGGGTACGTATCTCTCCTCCGCTTCCGAGACTTCGGATGCCGAATCCTCAGACACAGACGCGCCTCGTCGGATGGCCGTGATGGGCGTCCGGGCAAGCATGACTGCCGTTAGCGGCGTGCGTCCCACGGGCGTGTCCTCGCCATTCCCGTCATCCTTCTCCGTCGTGCTGATGGTCCATTCCCACTTCCGCTTCTTCTCTCTGCGCTTGCGCTTCCGCGTCCCGGGCGTCTCTAGATCGCTCTCGGCCATCCTCCTCCTCATCTCCTCGAACGGACCGGGCGTCTGGCCGCCATCGCGGGTCTCGTCGCCCGTGTACGCCATTGTCAAGTCTAGCGCCTCGGGCTTCTCCTTCTCCGCTGCCTCGGGATCGGTGGCTGAGTAGGGCGAGTCCTCGGACAGGAGGTCGATGTGCGACTTCACGTATTTGTTGGTAGTGATTGTTTGCGTTAAGGGGTCGTTGTAGCCGACTTTCTTCGAGGCTCGGTTGGCTAGACGCATCGATACTCGACTCGGCGTTGCGGGTGTGATTGTGCTTCGTGGAGGGAGGGGCGAGTTCCGCAGGATGCTGTGGAGGCTCCTGGGATGTGTGTATGGAGCTATCTGGCTGCCGATTGTCATACGCCGCCGAGGTGTCCTAGGGGTGCTTGGAGAGGATGTGCTGGGGTTATTGGCGGCGAACGTAAATATTCGAGGGAGTGAGTGGTCGGAGCCGGCGGATTGAGGGGGTGTAAATGTGAATGATGTTGCGGCGGGTTTGGGTTCGCTAAGGAGTTCTGGTTGAGTTGTTGTGGTGGGTGTTAGACTTGGATACGCTGAGCTGGGTGTATCTGGGTATGTGATGGAGAATGGCCCAGGAGTCTGAGTCCGTTGGGAGGGGTGTACATATTCATTGTCGCCTGAGAAATTACTCGTCTCGAGTCGTAAAGATGTTCGTCTCGTGAACTTCGTATCGAGAGATGTGGAGAGGGGTCTGGCGGTTCTTGGAGAAGCATTCTCAATTGCAACGGCGTATGCGTTTGAGAGTGTATTGAAAGCTGTGGGAGAGGATGGGTCGATGTCTGCTTTCAAGGCCGTCGCTGACTTCCCCAGTGTTTGGGCCGTGGCCGGTGTTTTGATTTGAAGCGAGAGCCGCGGCCTCTTCTGAGGCGACGACGATTTTGATGTATTAAGAGACATGGTAAGTGTTGAATAAGTTCTAACAGATGCAAGCATCATAGATGGCCAAGATCTAGTGATCTGGCAGATGTCCGATCCAGAGTGAGCTAGACAATCAGACTGGAGGGGTAGCAGACTGATAATATGTGACTTGAGACTTGAGTTGGGTTGTTTGAGGATCGTCGGAGGGGTTCCGTTCCGATCAACCTTGGTCTGGCTCTCGACCCGGTACCGTATGTAGCAGGAAGACCAGACGAGATGAGACGATCGATTCCCGATTGTATCGTGAGAGTCGCAAGATGGTCTTTGCAACTCTGGAGAGGAGGACAAGGCAAAGACCTGAGGTAGGACTGTGCGGGTAAAGGACTCTAAGAGGAAAGGATAATAAAAAACGAGGAGAGGTGATACCACACTTATGTATCGATGAAGCTTTTGATCGACGCTCGCGAGTGGCCTTGTGGCACTGGTGGAGAGAGAGCGAGAGCAGGCAAGTAGGCAAGTAGGCAAGCCAAAAGGAATCTAATGCAGGTGACGAGATGACAATGCGGCACAGAGAAACACTTTAAGCGCGGTGTGACGGGGTATTTCTAGAAGCACAAGAGGACAGAAGGGGACACAACGACTCGAGCAGGAGGCAAAAATGGCCCTGGCTCGACTGGATCTCTCCGAGATAATTACGATCG